>JAPFFF010000367.1:0-24557 GCA_039105265.1 Tritrichomonas musculus | reverse complement strand
ATCAGATGCAACAAGAACTGCAGTTGAATCATCAGATTCAACGAGAACTGCAGTTGAATCATCAGATTCAACGAGAACTGCAGTTGAACCATCAGATTCAACGAGAACTACAGTTGAATCATCAGATTCAACGAGAACTGCAGTTGAATCATCAGATTCAACGAGAACTACAGTTGAATCATCAGATTCAACGAGAACTGCAGTTGAATCATCAGATGCAACGAGAACTACAGTTGAATCATCAGATTCAACGAGAACTGCAGTTGAATCATCAGATGCAACGACAACTGCAGTTGAATCATCAGATGCAACGACAACTGCAGTTGAATCATCAGATTCAACGAGAACTGCAGTTGAATCATCAGATGCAACGAGAACTGCAGTTGAATCATCAGATTCAACGAGAACTGCAGTTGAATCATCAGATTCAACGAGAACTGCAGTTGAATCATCAGATGCAACGAGAACTGCAGTTGAATCATCAGATGCAACGAGAACTGCAGTTGAATCATCAGATGCAACGACAACTGCAGTTGAATCATCAGATGCAACGAGAACTGCAGTTGAATCATCAGATGCAACGAGAACTGCAGTTTAATAATAAGATTCAACAAGAACTGCAGTTTAATCATAAGATTCAACGAGAACTGCAGTTTAATCATAAGATTCAACGAGAACTGCAGTTTAATAATAAGATTCAACAAGAACTGCAGTTGAATCATCAGATGCAACGACAACTGCAGTTGAATCATCAGATTCAACGAGAACTGCAGTTGAATCATCAGATTCAACGAGAACTGCAGTTGAATCATCAGATTCAACGAGAACTGCAGTTGAATCATCAGATGCAACGAGAACTGCAGTTGAATCATCAGATGCAACGAGAACTACAGTTTAATAATAAGATTCAACGAGAACTGCAGTTGAATCATCAGATGCAACAAGAACTGCAGTTGAACCATCAGATTCAACAAGAACTGCAGTTTAATCATAAGATTCAACGAGAACTGCAGTTGAATCATCAGATTCAACGAGAACTACAGTTGAATCATCAGATTCAACGAGAACTGCAGTTGAATCATCAGATGCAACGAGAACTACAGTTGAATCATCAGATTCAACGAGAACTGCAGTTGAATCATCAGATGCAACGACAACTGCAGTTGAATCATCAGATGCAACGACAACTGCAGTTGAATCATCAGATTCAACGAGAACTGCAGTTGAATCATCAGATGCAACGAGAACTGCAGTTGAATCATCAGATTCAACGAGAACTGCAGTTGAATCATCAGATGCAACAAGAACTGCAGTTGAATCATCAGATTCAACGAGAACTGCAGTTGAATCATCAGATGCAACGAGAACTGCAGTTGAATCATCAGATGCAACGACAACTGCAGTTGAATCATCAGATGCAACGAGAACTGCAGTTGAATCATCAGATGCAACGAGAACTGCAGTTGAATCATCAGATTCAACGAGAACTGCAGTTTAATCATAAGATTCAACGAGAACTGCAGTTTAATCATAAGATTCAACGAGAACTGCAGTTTAATAATAAGATTCAACAAGAACTGCAGTTGAATCATCAGATGCAACGAGAACTGCAGTTGAATCATCAGATTCAACGAGAACTGCAGTTGAATCATCAGATTCAACGAGAACTGCAGTTGAATCATCAGATGCAACGAGAACTGCAGTTGAATCATCAGATGCAACGAGAACTGCAGTTGAATCATCAGATGCAACGAGAACTACAGTTTAATAATAAGATTCAACGAGAACTGCAGTTTAATAATAAGATGAAACAAGAACTGCAGTTGAATAATCAGATGCAACGAGAACTGCAGTTGAACCATCAGATTCAACGAGAACTGCAGTTGAATCATCAGATGCAACGAGAACTACAGTTGAATCATCAGATTCAACGAGAACTGCAGTTGAATCATCAGATGCAACGAGAACTACAGTTGAATCATCAGATTCAACGAGAACTGCAGTTGAATCATCAGATGCAACAAGAACTGCAGTTGAATCATCAGATTCAACGAGAACTGCAGTTGAATCATCAGATTCAACGAGAACTGCAGTTGAACCATCAGATTCAACGAGAACTACAGTTGAATCATCAGATTCAACGAGAACTGCAGTTGAATCATCAGATTCAACGAGAACTACAGTTGAATCATCAGATTCAACGAGAACTGCAGTTGAATCATCAGATGCAACGAGAACTACAGTTGAATCATCAGATTCAACGAGAACTGCAGTTGAATCATCAGATGCAACGACAACTGCAGTTGAATCATCAGATGCAACGAGAACTGCAGTTGAATCATCAGATTCAACGAGAACTGCAGTTGAATCATCAGATGCAACGAGAACTGCAGTTGAATCATCAGATGCAACGAGAACTGCAGTTTAATAATAAGATGAAACAAGAACTGCAGTTGAATCATCAGATGCAACGAGAACTGCAGTTGAATCATCAGATGCAACGAGAACTGCAGTTGAATCATCAGATGCAACGACAACTGCAGTTGAATCATCAGATTCAACGAGAACTGCAGTTGAATCATCAGATGCAACGACAACTGCAGTTGAATCATCAGATGCAACGAGAACTGCAGTTGAATCATCAGATGCAACGAGAACTGCAGTTGAATCATCAGATGCAACGAGAACTGCAGTTTAATAATAAGATTCAACGAGAACTGCAGTTGAATCATCAGATGAAACAAGAACTGCAGTTGAATCATCAGATGCAACAAGAACTGCAGTTGAATCATCAGATTCAACGAGAACTGCAGTTGAATCATCAGAGTAAACTACAACTGCAATTTGAACCATCAGATTAAACTACAACTGCAATTTGAACCATTAGATTAAACTACAACTGCAATTGAACCATCAGATTAAACTACAACTGCAATTTGAACCATCAGATTAAACTACAACTGCAATTGAACCATCAGATTAAACTACAACTGCAATTTGAATCATCAGATTAAACTACAACTGCAATTTGAACCATCAGATTAAACTACAACTGCAATTGAACCATCAGATTAAACTACAACTGCAATTTGAACCATCAGATTCAGCTACAACTGCAATTTGAACCATTAGATTCAGCTGTAACTGCAATTTGAACCATCAGATTCAGCTGCAACTGCAATTTGAATCATCAGATTAAACTACAACTGCAATTTGAATCATCAGATTAAACTACAACTGCAGTTGAATCATCAGATTAAACTACAACTGCAGTTGAACCATTAGATTCAGCTACAACTGCAATTTGAACCATCAGATTCAGCTGCAACTGCAATTTGAACCATCAGATTCAGCTGCAACTGCAATTGAACCATCAGATTAAACTACAACTGCAATTTGAACCATCAGATTCAGCTACAACTGCAATTTGAACCATCAGATTAAACTACAACTGCAGTTGAATCATCAGATTAAACTACAACTGCAATTTGAACCATCAGATTAAACTACAACTGCAGTTGAACCATCAGATTAAACTACAACTGCAATTGAACCATCAGATTAAACTACAACTGCAATTTGAACCATCAGATTAAGCTACAACTGCAATTTGAACCATCAGATTAAACTACAACTGCAATTGAACCATCAGATTAAACTACAACTGCAGTTGAATCATCAGATTAAACTACAACTGCAGTTGAACCATTAGATTCAGCTACAACTGCAATTTGAACCATCAGATTCAGCTGCAACTGCAATTGAACCATCAGATTAAACTACAACTTCAATTGAACCATTAGATTCAGCTGCAACTGCAATTTGAACCATTAGATTAAGCTACAACTGAAATTGAACCATTAGATTAAACTACAACTGCAATTGAACCATCAGATTCAGCTGCAACTGCAATTGAACCATCAGATTAAACTACAACTTCAATTGAACCATTAGATTCAGCTGCAACTGCAATTTGAACCATTAGATTAAGCTACAACTGAAATTGAACCATTAGATTAAACTACAACTGCAATTGAACCATCAGATTAAACTACAACTGCAATTGAACCATTAGATTCAGCTGCAACTGCAATTTGAACCATCAGATTAAACTACAACTTCAATTGAACCATTAGATTCAGCTGCAACTGCAATTTGAACCATTAGATTAAGCTACAACTGAAATTGAACCATTAGATTAAACTACAACTGCAATTGAACCATCAGATTAAACTACAACTGCAATTGAACTATCAGATTAAACTACAACTGCAATTGAACCATCAGATTAAACTACAACTGCAATTGAACCATCAGATTAAACTACAACTGCAATTTGAACCATCAGATTAAGCTACAACTGCAATTTGAACCATCAGATTAAACTACAACTGCAATTGAACCATCAGATTAAACTACAACTGCAATTGAACCATCAGATTAAACTACAACTGCAATTTGAACCATCAGATTCAGCTGCAACTGCAATTTGAACCATCAGATTAAACTACAACTGCAATTTGAATCATCAGATTAAACTACAACTGCAGTTGAACCATTAGATTAAACTACAACTGCAATTTGAACCATCAGATTAAACTACAACTGCAGTTGAATCATCAGATTAAACTACAACTGCAGTTGAACCATTAGATTCAGCTAAAACTGCAATTTGAACCATCAGATTCAGCTGCAACTGCAATTGAACCATCAGATTAAACTACAACTGCAATTTGAACCATCAGATTCAGCTACAACTGCAATTTGAACCATCAGATTAAACTACAACTGCAATTGAACCATCAGATTAAACTACAACTGCAATTTGAACCATCAGATTCAGCTACAACTGCAATTTGAACCATTAGATTAAACTACAACTGCAATTGAACCATCAGATTAAACTACAACTGCAATTGAACCATCAGATTAAACTACAACTGCAGTTGAATCATCAGATTAAACTACAACTGCAGTTGAACCATTAGATTCAGCTACAACTGCAATTTGAACCATCAGATTCAGCTGCAACTGCAATTGAACCATCAGATTAAACTACAACTTCAATTGAACCATTAGATTCAGCTGCAACTGCAATTTGAACCATTAGATTAAGCTACAACTGAAATTGAACCATTAGATTAAACTACAACTGCAATTGAACCATCAGATTAAACTACAACTGCAATTGAACCATCAGATTAAACTACAACTGCAATTGAACCATCAGATTAAACTACAACTGCAATTGAACCATCAGATTCAGCTGCAACTGCAATTTGAACCATTAGATTAAACTACAACTGCAATTTGAACCATCAGATTAAACTACAACTTCAATTGAACCATTAGATTCAGCTGCAACTGCAATTTGAACCATTAGATTAAGCTACAACTGAAATTGAACCATTAGATTAAACTACAACTGCAATTGAACCATCAGATTCAGCTACAACTTCAATTGAACCATTAGATTAAACTACAACTGCAATTGAACCATCAGATTAAACTACAACTGCAATTGAACCATCAGATTCAGCTGCAACTGCAATTGAACCATCAGATTAAACTACAACTGCAATTTGAACCATCAGATTAAACTACAACTGCAGTTGAATCATCAGATTCAACGACAACTGCAGTTGAATCATCAGATGCAACGAGAACTGCAGTTGAATCATCAGATTCAACGAGAACTGCAGTTGAATCATCAGATTCAACGAGAACTACAGTTGAATCATCAGATGCAACGACAACTGCAGTTGAATCATCAGATTCAACGAGAACTGCAGTTGAATCATCAGATGCAACGAGAACTGCAGTTGAATCATCAGATGCAACGAGAACTGCAGTTGAATCATCAGATGCAACGAGAACTGCAGTTGAATCATCAGATGCAACGAGAACTGTAGTTTAATAATAAGATTCAAAAAGAACTGCAGTTTAATCATAAGATTCAACGAGAACTGCAGTTTAATAATAAGATGAAACAAGAACTGCAGTTGAATCATCAGATTCAACGAGAACTGCAGTTGAATCATCAGATGCAACGACAACTGCAGTTGAATCATCAGATTCAACGAGAACTGCAGTTGAATCATCAGATGCAACGAGAACTGCAGTTGAATCATCAGATGCAACGAGAACTGCAGTTGAATCATCAGATGCAACGAGAACTGCAGTTGAATCATCAGATTCAACGAGAACTGAAGTTTAATAATAAGATGAAACAAGAACTGCAGTTGAATCATCAGATGCAACGACAACTGCAGTTGAATCATCAGATGCAACGAGAACTGCAGTTGAATCATCAGATGCAACGAGAACTGCAGTTGAATCATCAGATTCAACGAGAACTGCAGTTGAATCATCAGATGCAACGAGAACTGCAGTTGAATCATCAGATGAAATAAGAACTGCAGTTGAATCATCAGATTCAACGAGAACTGCAGTTGAACCATCAGATTCAACGAGAACTGCAGTTGAATCATCAGATGCAACGACAACTGCAGTTGAATCATCAGATGCAACGAGAACTGCAGTTGAATCATCAGATGCAACGAGAACTGCAGTTGAATCATCAGATTCAACGAGAACTGCAGTTGAATCATCAGATGCAACGACAACTGCAGTTGAATCATCAGATGCAACGAGAACTGCAGTTGAATCATCAGATGCAACGAGAACTGCAGTTGAATCATCAGATTCAACGAGAACTGCAGTTGAATCATCAGATGCAACGAGAACTGCAGTTGAATCATCAGATGCAACGAGAACTGCAGTTGAATCATCAGATGCAACGAGAACTGCAGTTGAATCATCAGATGCAACGAGAACTGCAGTTGAATCATCAGATGCAACGAGAACTGCAGTTGAATCATCAGATGCAACGAGAACTGCAGTTGAACCATCAGATGCAACAAGAACTGCCGTTTAATATTAAGATGCAACAAGAACTGCAGTTGAATCATCAGATGCAACGAGAACTGCAGTTGAATCATCAGATTCAACGAGAACTGCAGTTGAACCATCAGATGCAACGACAACTGCAGTTGAATCATCAGATGCAACGAGAACTGCAGTTGAATCATCAGATGCAACGAGAACTGCAGTTGAATCATCAGATGCAACGAGAACTGCAGTTGAATCATCAGATTCAACGAGAACTGCAGTTGAATCATCAGATGCAACGAGAACTGCAGTTTAATAATAAGATTCAACGAGAACTGCAGTTTAATAATAAGATGAAACAAGAACTGCAGTTGAATCATCAGATGCAACGACAACTGCAGTTGAATCATCAGATGCAACGAGAACTGCAGTTGAATCATCAGATGCAACGAGAACTGCAGTTGAATCATCAGATTCAACGAGAACTGCAGTTGAATCATCAGATGCAACGACAACTGCAGTTGAATCATCAGATTCAACGAGAACTGCAGTTGAATCATCAGATTCAACGAGAACTGCAGTTGAATCATCAAATGCAACGAGAACTGCCGTTTAATATTAAGATGCAACAAGAACTGCAGTTGAATCATCAGATGCAACGACAACTGCAGTTGAATCATCAGATTCAACGAGAACTGCAGTTGAATCATCAGATTCAACGAGAACTGCAGTTGAATCATCAAATGCAACGAGAACTGCCGTTTAATATTAAGATGCAACAAGAACTGTAGTTGAATCATCAGATGCAACGACAACTGCAGTTGAATCATCAGATTCAACGAGAACTGCAGTTGAATCATCAGATGCAACGAGAACTGCAGTTGAATCATCAGATGCAACGAGAACTGCAGTTGAATCATCAGATGCAACGAGAACTGCAGTTGAATCATCAGATTCAACGAGAACTGCAGTTGAATCATCAGATGCAACGAGAACTGCAGTTGAATCATCAGATGCAACGAGAACTGCAGTTGAATCATCAGATGCAACGAGAACTGCAGTTGAATCATCAGATGCAACGAGAACTGCCGTTTAATATTAAGATGCAACAAGAACTGCAGTTGAATCATCAGATGCAACGACAACTGCAGTTGAATCATCAGATTCAACGAGAACTGCAGTTGAATCATCAGATGCAACGAGAACTGCAGTTGAATCATCAGATGCAACGAGAACTGCAGTTGAATCATCAGATGCAACGAGAACTGCAGTTGAATCATCAGATTCAACGAGAACTGCAGTTGAATCATCAGATGCAACGAGAACTGCAGTTGAATCATCAGATGCAACGAGAACTGCAGTTGAATCATCAGATGCAACGAGAACTGCAGTTGAATCATCAGATGCAACGAGAACTGCAGTTGAATCATCAGATGCAACGACAACTGCAGTTGAATCATCAGATTCAACGAGAACTGCAGTTGAATCATCAGATGCAACGAGAACTGCAGTTGAATCATCAGATGAAATAAGAACTGCAGTTGAATCATCAGATGCAACGAGAACTGCAGTTGAACCATCAGATTCAACGAGAACTGCAGTTGAATCATCAGATGCAACGACAACTGCAGTTGAATCATCAGATGCAACGAGAACTGCAGTTGAATCATCAGATGCAACGAGAACTGCAGTTGAATCATCAGATTCAACGAGAACTGCAGTTGAATCATCAGATGCAACGACAACTGCAGTTGAATCATCAGATGCAACGAGAACTGCAGTTGAATCATCAGATGCAACGAGAACTGCAGTTGAATCATCAGATTCAACGAGAACTGCAGTTGAATCATCAGATGCAACGAGAACTGCAGTTGAATCATCAGATGCAACGAGAACTGCAGTTGAATCATCAGATGCAACGAGAACTGCAGTTGAATCATCAGATGCAACGAGAACTGCAGTTGAATCATCAGATGCAACGAGAACTGCAGTTGAATCATCAGATGCAACGAGAACTGCAGTTGAACCATCAGATGCAACAAGAACTGCCGTTTAATATTAAGATGCAACAAGAACTGCAGTTGAATCATCAGATGCAACGAGAACTGCAGTTGAATCATCAGATTCAACGACAACTGCAGTTGAATCATCAGATTCAACGACAACTGCAGTTGAATCATCAGATGCAACGAGAACTGCAGTTGAATCATCAGATGCAACGAGAACTGCAGTTGAATCATCAGATTCAACGAGAACTGCAGTTGAATCATCAGATTCAACGAGAACTGCAGTTTAATAATAAGATTCAACGAGAACTGCAGTTTAATAATAAGATGAAACAAGAACTGCAGTTGAATCATCAGATGCAACGAGAACTGCAGTTGAATCATCAGATGCAACGAGAACTGCAGTTGAATCATCAGATGCAACGAGAACTGCAGTTGAATCATCAGATTCAACGAGAACTGCAGTTGAATCATCAGATGCAACGAGAACTGCAGTTGAATCATCAGATGAAATAAGAACTGCAGTTGAATCATCAGATTCAACGAGAACTGCAGTTGAACCATCAGATGCAACGAGAACTGCAGTTGAATCATCAGATTCAACGAGAACTGCAGTTGAATCATCAGATGAAATAAGAACTGCAGTTGAATCATCAGATTCAACGAGAACTGCAGTTGAATCATCAGATTCAACGAGAACTGCAGTTGAATCATCAAATGCAACGAGAACTGCCGTTTAATATTAAGATGCAACAAGAACTGCAGTTGAATCATCAGATGCAACGACAACTGCAGTTGAATCATCAGATTCAACGAGAACTGCAGTTGAATCATCAGATGCAACGAGAACTGCAGTTGAATCATCAGATGCAACGAGAACTGCAGTTGAATCATCAGATGCAACGAGAACTGCAGTTGAATCATCAGATTCAACGAGAACTGCAGTTGAATCATCAGATGCAACGAGAACTGCAGTTGAATCATCAGATGCAACGAGAACTGCAGTTGAATCATCAGATGCAACGAGAACTGCAGTTGAATCATCAGATGCAACGAGAACTGCCGTTTAATATTAAGATGCAACAAGAACTGCAGTTGAATCATCAGATGCAACGACAACTGCAGTTGAATCATCAGATTCAACGAGAACTGCAGTTGAATCATCAGATGCAACGAGAACTGCAGTTGAATCATCAGATGCAACGAGAACTGCAGTTGAATCATCAGATGCAACGAGAACTGCAGTTGAATCATCAGATTCAACGAGAACTGCAGTTGAATCATCAGATGCAACGAGAACTGCAGTTGAATCATCAGATGCAACGAGAACTGCAGTTGAATCATCAGATGCAACGAGAACTGCAGTTGAATCATCAGATGCAACGAGAACTGCAGTTGAATCATCAGATGCAACGACAACTGCAGTTGAATCATCAGATTCAACGAGAACTGCAGTTGAATCATCAGATGCAACGAGAACTGCAGTTGAATCATCAGATGAAATAAGAACTGCAGTTGAATCATCAGATTCAACGAGAACTGCAGTTGAACCATCAGATTCAACGAGAACTGCAGTTGAATCATCAGATGCAACGACAACTGCAGTTGAATCATCAGATGCAACGAGAACTGCAGTTGAATCATCAGATGCAACGAGAACTGCAGTTGAATCATCAGATTCAACGAGAACTGCAGTTGAATCATCAGATGCAACGACAACTGCAGTTGAATCATCAGATGCAACGAGAACTGCAGTTGAATCATCAGATGCAACGAGAACTGCAGTTGAATCATCAGATTCAACGAGAACTGCAGTTGAATCATCAGATGCAACGAGAACTGCAGTTGAATCATCAGATGCAACGAGAACTGCAGTTGAATCATCAGATGCAACGAGAACTGCAGTTGAATCATCAGATGCAACGAGAACTGCAGTTGAATCATCAGATGCAACGAGAACTGCAGTTGAATCATCAGATGCAACGAGAACTGCAGTTGAACCATCAGATGCAACAAGAACTGCCGTTTAATATTAAGATGCAACAAGAACTGCAGTTGAATCATCAGATGCAACGAGAACTGCAGTTGAATCATCAGATTCAACGACAACTGCAGTTGAATCATCAGATTCAACGACAACTGCAGTTGAATCATCAGATGCAACGAGAACTGCAGTTGAATCATCAGATGCAACGAGAACTGCAGTTGAATCATCAGATTCAACGAGAACTGCAGTTGAATCATCAGATTCAACGAGAACTGCAGTTTAATAATAAGATTCAACGAGAACTGCAGTTTAATAATAAGATGAAACAAGAACTGCAGTTGAATCATCAGATGCAACGACAACTGCAGTTGAATCATCAGATGCAACGAGAACTGCAGTTGAATCATCAGATGCAACGAGAACTGCAGTTGAATCATCAGATTCAACGAGAACTGCAGTTGAATCATCAGATGCAACGAGAACTGCAGTTGAATCATCAGATTCAACGAGAACTGCAGTTGAATCATCAGATTCAACGAGAACTGCAGTTGAATCATCAAATGCAACGAGAACTGCCGTTTAATATTAAGATGCAACAAGAACTGCAGTTGAATCATCAGATGCAACGACAACTGCAGTTGAATCATCAGATTCAACGAGAACTGCAGTTGAATCATCAGATTCAACGAGAACTGCAGTTGAATCATCAAATGCAACGAGAACTGCCGTTTAATATTAAGATGCAACAAGAACTGCAGTTGAATCATCAGATGCAACGACAACTGCAGTTGAATCATCAGATTCAACGAGAACTGCAGTTGAATCATCAGATGCAACGAGAACTGCAGTTGAATCATCAGATGCAACGAGAACTGCAGTTGAATCATCAGATGCAACGAGAACTGCAGTTGAATCATCAGATGCAACGAGAACTGCAGTTGAATCATCAGATTCAACGAGAACTGCAGTTGAATCATCAGATGCAACGAGAACTGCAGTTGAATCATCAGATGCAACGAGAACTGCAGTTGAATCATCAGATGCAACGAGAACTGCAGTTGAATCATCAGATGCAACGAGAACTGCAGTTGAATCATCAGATGCAACGACAACTGCAGTTGAATCATCAGATGCAACGAGAACTGCAGTTGAATCATCAGATTCAACGAGAACTGCAGTTGAATCATCAGATGCAACGAGAACTGCAGTTGAATCATCAGATTCAACGAGAACTGCAGTTGAATCATCAGATTCAACGAGAACTGCAGTTGAATCATCAGATGCAACGAGAACTGCAGTTGAATCATCAGATGCAACGACAACTGCAGTTGAATCATCAGATGCAACGAGAACTGCAGTTGAATCATCAGATGCAACGAGAACTGCAGTTTAATAATAAGATTCAACGAGAACTGCAGTTGAATCATCAGATGAAACAAGAACTGCAGTTGAATCATCAGATGCAACAAGAACTGCAGTTGAATCATCAGATTCAACGAGAACTGCAGTTGAATCATCAGATTCAACGAGAACTGCAGTTGAACCATCAGATTCAACGAGAACTACAGTTGAATCATCAGATTCAACGAGAACTGCAGTTGAATCATCAGATTCAACGAGAACTACAGTTGAATCATCAGATTCAACGACAACTGCAGTTGAATCATCAGATGCAACGACAACTGCAGTTGAATCATCAGATTCAACGAGAACTGCAGTTGAATCATCAGATTCAACGAGAACTGCAGTTGAATCATCAGATGCAACGAGAACTGCAGTTGAATCATCAGATGCAACGAGAACTGCAGTTGAATCATCAGATGCAACGAGAACTACAGTTTAATAATAAGATTCAACGAGAACTGCAGTTGAATCATCAGATACAACAAGAACTGCAGTTGAACCATCAGATTCAACAAGAACTGCAGTTTAATCATAAGATTCAACGAGAACTGCAGTTGAATCATCAGATTCAACGAGAACTACAGTTGAATCATCAGATTCAACGAGAACTGCAGTTGAATCATCAGATGCAACGAGAACTACAGTTGAATCATCAGATTCAACGAGAACTGCAGTTGAATCATCAGATTCAACGACAACTGCAGTTGAATCATCAGATGCAACGACAACTGCAGTTGAATCATCAGATTCAACGAGAACTGCAGTTGAATCATCAGATGCAACGAGAACTGCAGTTGAATCATCAGATTCAACGAGAACTGCAGTTGAATCATCAGATGCAACAAGAACTGCAGTTGAATCATCAGATTCAACGAGAACTGCAGTTGAATCATCAGATGCAACGAGAACTGCAGTTGAATCATCAGATGCAACGAGAACTGCAGTTGAATCATCAGATGCAACGAGAACTGCAGTTGAATCATCAGATGCAACGAGAACTGCAGTTTAATAATAAGATTCAACAAGAACTGCAGTTTAATCATAAGATTCAACGAGAACTGCAGTTTAATCATAAGATTCAACGAGAACTGAAGTTTAATAATAAGATTCAACAAGAACTGCAGTTGAATCATCAGATGCAACGAGAACTGCAGTTGAATCATCAGATTCAACGAGAACTGCAGTTGAATCATCAGATTCAACGAGAACTGCAGTTGAATCATCAGATGCAACGAGAACTGCAGTTGAATCATCAGATGCAACGAGAACTGCAGTTGAATCATCAGATGCAACGAGAACTACAGTTTAATAATAAGATTCAACGAGAACTGCAGTTTAATAATAAGATGAAACAAGAACTGCAGTTGAATAATCAGATGCAACGAGAACTGCAGTTGAACCATCAGATTCAACGAGAACTGCAGTTGAATCATCAGATGCAACGAGAACTACAGTTGAATCATCAGATTCAACGAGAACTGCAGTTGAATCATCAGATGCAACGAGAACTACAGTTGAATCATCAGATTCAACGAGAACTGCAGTTGAATCATCAGATGCAACAAGAACTGCAGTTGAATCATCAGATTCAACGAGAACTGCAGTTGAATCATCAGATTCAACGAGAACTGCAGTTGAACCATCAGATTCAACGAGAACTACAGTTGAATCATCAGATTCAACGAGAACTGCAGTTGAATCATCAGATTCAACGAGAACTACAGTTGAATCATCAGATTCAACGAGAACTGCAGTTGAATCATCAGATGCAACGAGAACTACAGTTGAATCATCAGATTCAACGAGAACTGCAGTTGAATCATCAGATGCAACGACAACTGCAGTTGAATCATCAGATGCAACGAGAACTGCAGTTGAATCATCAGATTCAACGAGAACTGCAGTTGAATCATCAGATGCAACGAGAACTGCAGTTTAATAATAAGATGAAACAAGAACTGCAGTTGAATCATCAGATGCAACGAGAACTGCAGTTGAATCATCAGATGCAACGAGAACTGCAGTTGAATCATCAGATGCAACAAGAACTGCAGTTGAATCATCAGATTCAACGAGAACTGCAGTTGAATCATCAGATGCAACGACAACTGCAGTTGAATCATCAGATGCAACGACAACTGCAGTTGAATCATCAGATTCAACGAGAACTGCAGTTGAATCATCAGATGCAACGAGAACTGCAGTTTAATAATAAGATTCAACGAGAACTGCAGTTGAATCATCAGATGAAACAAGAACTGCAGTTGAATCATCAGATGCAACAAGAACTGCAGTTGAATCATCAGATTCAACGAGAACTGCAGTTGAATCATCAGATTCAACGAGAACTGCAGTTGAACCATCAGATTCAACGAGAACTACAGTTGAATCATCAGATTCAACGAGAACTGCAGTTGAATCATCAGATTCAACGAGAACTACAGTTGAATCATCAGATTCAACGAGAACTGCAGTTGAATCATCAGATGCAACGAGAACTACAGTTGAATCATCAGATTCAACGAGAACTGCAGTTGAATCATCAGATGCAACGACAACTGCAGTTGAATCATCAGATGCAACGACAACTGCAGTTGAATCATCAGATTCAACGAGAACTGCAGTTGAATCATCAGATGCAACGAGAACTGCAGTTGAATCATCAGATTCAACGAGAACTGCAGTTGAATCATCAGATTCAACGAGAACTGCAGTTGAATCATCAGATGCAACAAGAACTGCAGTTGAATCATCAGATTCAACGAGAACTGCAGTTGAATCATCAGATGCAACGACAACTGCAGTTGAATCATCAGATGCAACGACAACTGCAGTTGAATCATCAGATGCAACGAGAACTGCAGTTGAATCATCAGATGCAACGAGAACTGCAGTTGAATCATCAGATTCAACGAGAACTGCAGTTGAATCATCAGATGCAACGAGAACTGCAGTTGAATCATCAGATGCAACGAGAACTGCAGTTGAATCATCAGATTCAACGAGAACTGCAGTTGAATCATCAGATTCAACGAGAACTGCAGTTGAATCATCAGATTCAACGAGAACTGCAGTTGAATCATCAGATGCAACGACAACTGCAGTTGAATCATCAGATGCAACGACAACTGCAGTTGAATCATCAGATGCAACGAGAACTGCAGTTGAATCATCAGATGCAACGAGAACTGCAGTTTAATAATAAGATTCAACGAGAACTGCAGTTGAATCATCAGATGAAACAAGAACTGCAGTTGAATCATCAGATGCAACAAGAACTGCAGTTGAATCATCAGATTCAACGAGAACTGCAGTTGAATCATCAGATTCAACGAGAACTGCAGTTGAATCATCAGATTCAACGAGAACTGCAGTTGAACCATCAGATTCAACGAGAACTACAGTTGAATCATCAGATTCAACGAGAACTGCAGTTGAATCATCAGATTCAACGAGAACTACAGTTGAATCATCAGATTCAACGAGAACTGCAGTTGAATCATCAGATGCAACGAGAACTACAGTTGAATCATCAGATTCAACGAGAACTGCAGTTGAATCATCAGATGCAACGACAACTGCAGTTGAATCATCAGATGCAACGACAACTGCAGTTGAATCATCAGATTCAACGAGAACTGCAGTTGAATCATCAGATGCAACGAGAACTGCAGTTTAATAATAAGATTCAACAAGAACTGCAGTTGAATCATCAGATGCAACGAGAACTGCAGTTGAATCATCAGATTCAACGAGAACTGCAGTTGAATCATCAGATTCAACGAGAACTGCAGTTGAATCATCAGATGCAACGAGAACTGCAGTTGAATCATCAGATGCAACGAGAACTGCAGTTGAATCATCAGATGCAACGAGAACTACAGTTTAATAATAAGATTCAACGAGAACTGCAGTTTAATAATAAGATGAAACAAGAACTGCAGTTGAATAATCAGATGCAACGAGAACTGCAGTTGAACCATCAGATTCAACGAGAACTGCAG
Source organism: Tritrichomonas musculus (assembly GCA_039105265.1). NCBI lineage: Eukaryota > Parabasalia > Tritrichomonadida > Tritrichomonadidae > Tritrichomonas > Tritrichomonas musculus. The sequence continues at coordinate 8,265 of JAPFFF010000367.1, read as the reverse complement.
TTGAATCATCAGATGCAACGAGAACTACAGTTGAATCATCAGATTCAACGAGAACTGCAGTTGAATCATCAGATGCAACGAGAACTACAGTTGAATCATCAGATTCAACGAGAACTGCAGTTGAATCATCAGATGCAACAAGAACTGCAGTTGAATCATCAGATTCAACGAGAACTGCAGTTGAATCATCAGATTCAACGAGAACTGCAGTTGAACCATCAGATTCAACGAGAACTACAGTTGAATCATCAGATTCAACGAGAACTGCAGTTGAATCATCAGATTCAACGAGAACTACAGTTGAATCATCAGATTCAACGAGAACTGCAGTTGAATCATCAGATGCAACGAGAACTACAGTTGAATCATCAGATTCAACGAGAACTGCAGTTGAATCATCAGATGCAACGACAACTGCAGTTGAATCATCAGATGCAACGAGAACTGCAGTTGAATCATCAGATTCAACGAGAACTGCAGTTGAATCATCAGATGCAACGAGAACTGCAGTTTAATAATAAGATTCAACAAGAACTGCAGTTGAATCATCAGATGCAACGACAACTGCAGTTGAATCATCAGATGCAACGACAACTGCAGTTGAATCATCAGATTCAACGAGAACTGCAGTTGAATCATCAGATGCAACGAGAACTGCAGTTTAATAATAAGATTCAACAAGAACTGCAGTTGAATCATCAGATGCAACGAGAACTGCAGTTGAATCATCAGATTCAACGAGAACTGCAGTTGAATCATCAGATTCAACGAGAACTGCAGTTGAATCATCAGATGCAACGAGAACTGCAGTTGAATCATCAGATGCAACGAGAACTGCAGTTGAATCATCAGATGCAACGAGAACTACAGTTTAATAATAAGATTCAACGAGAACTGCAGTTTAATAATAAGATGAAACAAGAACTGCAGTTGAATAATCAGATGCAACGAGAACTGCAGTTGAACCATCAGATTCAACGAGAACTGCAGTTGAATCATCAGATGCAACGAGAACTACAGTTGAATCATCAGATTCAACGAGAACTGCAGTTGAATCATCAGATGCAACGAGAACTACAGTTGAATCATCAGATTCAACGAGAACTGCAGTTGAATCATCAGATGCAACAAGAACTGCAGTTGAATCATCAGATTCAACGAGAACTGCAGTTGAATCATCAGATTCAACGAGAACTGCAGTTGAACCATCAGATTCAACGAGAACTACAGTTGAATCATCAGATTCAACGAGAACTGCAGTTGAATCATCAGATTCAACGAGAACTACAGTTGAATCATCAGATTCAACGAGAACTGCAGTTGAATCATCAGATGCAACGAGAACTACAGTTGAATCATCAGATTCAACGAGAACTGCAGTTGAATCATCAGATGCAACGACAACTGCAGTTGAATCATCAGATGCAACGAGAACTGCAGTTGAATCATCAGATTCAACGAGAACTGCAGTTGAATCATCAGATGCAACGAGAACTGCAGTTTAATAATAAGATGAAACAAGAACTGCAGTTGAATCATCAGATGCAACGAGAACTGCAGTTGAATCATCAGATGCAACGAGAACTGCAGTTGAATCATCAGATGCAACAAGAACTGCAGTTGAATCATCAGATTCAACGAGAACTGCAGTTGAATCATCAGATGCAACGACAACTGCAGTTGAATCATCAGATTCAACGAGAACTGCAGTTGAATCATCAGATGCAACGAGAACTGCAGTTGAATCATCAGATGCAACGAGAACTGCAGTTTAATAATAAGATTCAACGAGAACTGCAGTTGAATCATCAGATGAAACAAGAACTGCAGTTGAATCATCAGATGCAACAAGAACTGCAGTTGAATCATCAGATTCAACGAGAACTGCAGTTGAATCATCAGATTCAACGAGAACTGCAGTTGAACCATCAGATTCAACGAGAACTACAGTTGAATCATCAGATTCAACGAGAACTGCAGTTGAATCATCAGATTCAACGAGAACTACAGTTGAATCATCAGATTCAACGAGAACTGCAGTTGAATCATCAGATGCAACGAGAACTACAGTTGAATCATCAGATTCAACGAGAACTGCAGTTGAATCATCAGATGCAACGACAACTGCAGTTGAATCATCAGATGCAACGACAACTGCAGTTGAATCATCAGATTCAACGAGAACTGCAGTTGAATCATCAGATGCAACGAGAACTGCAGTTGAATCATCAGATTCAACGAGAACTGCAGTTGAATCATCAGATTCAACGAGAACTGCAGTTGAATCATCAGATGCAACAAGAACTGCAGTTGAATCATCAGATTCAACGAGAACTGCAGTTGAATCATCAGATGCAACGACAACTGCAGTTGAATCATCAGATGCAACGACAACTGCAGTTGAATCATCAGATGCAACGAGAACTGCAGTTGAATCATCAGATGCAACGAGAACTGCAGTTGAATCATCAGATTCAACGAGAACTGCAGTTGAATCATCAGATGCAACGAGAACTGCAGTTGAATCATCAGATGCAACGAGAACTGCAGTTGAATCATCAGATTCAACGAGAACTGCAGTTGAATCATCAGATTCAACGAGAACTGCAGTTGAATCATCAGATTCAACGAGAACTGCAGTTGAATCATCAGATGCAACGACAACTGCAGTTGAATCATCAGATGCAACGACAACTGCAGTTGAATCATCAGATGCAACGAGAACTGCAGTTGAATCATCAGATGCAACGAGAACTGCAGTTTAATAATAAGATTCAACGAGAACTGCAGTTGAATCATCAGATGAAACAAGAACTGCAGTTGAATCATCAGATGCAACAAGAACTGCAGTTGAATCATCAGATTCAACGAGAACTGCAGTTGAATCATCAGATTCAACGAGAACTGCAGTTGAATCATCAGATTCAACGAGAACTGCAGTTGAACCATCAGATTCAACGAGAACTACAGTTGAATCATCAGATTCAACGAGAACTGCAGTTGAATCATCAGATTCAACGAGAACTACAGTTGAATCATCAGATTCAACGAGAACTGCAGTTGAATCATCAGATGCAACGAGAACTACAGTTGAATCATCAGATTCAACGAGAACTGCAGTTGAATCATCAGATGCAACGACAACTGCAGTTGAATCATCAGATGCAACGACAACTGCAGTTGAATCATCAGATTCAACGAGAACTGCAGTTGAATCATCAGATGCAACGAGAACTGCAGTTGAATCATCAGATTCAACGAGAACTGCAGTTGAATCATCAGATGCAACAAGAACTGCAGTTGAATCATCAGATTCAACGAGAACTGCAGTTGAATCATCAGATGCAACGAGAACTGCAGTTGAATCATCAGATGCAACGAGAACTGCAGTTGAATCATCAGATGCAACGAGAACTGCAGTTGAATCATCAGATGCAACGAGAACTGCAGTTTAATAATAAGATTCAACAAGAACTGCAGTTTAATCATAAGATTCAACGAGAACTGCAGTTTAATCATAAGATTCAACGAGAACTGCAGTTTAATAATAAGATTCAACAAGAACTGCAGTTGAATCATCAGATGCAACGACAACTGCAGTTGAATCATCAGATTCAACGAGAACTGCAGTTGAATCATCAGATTCAACGAGAACTGCAGTTGAATCATCAGATGCAACGAGAACTGCAGTTGAATCATCAGATGCAACGAGAACTGCAGTTGAATCATCAGATGCAACGAGAACTACAGTTTAATAATAAGATTCAACGAGAACTGCAGTTGAATCATCAGATGCAACGAGAACTACAGTTGAATCATCAGATTCAACGAGAACTGCAGTTGAATCATCAGATGCAACGACAACTGCAGTTGAATCATCAGATGCAACGACAACTGCAGTTGAATCATCAGATTCAACGAGAACTGCAGTTGAATCATCAGATGCAACGAGAACTGCAGTTGAATCATCAGATTCAACGAGAACTGCAGTTGAATCATCAGATGCAACAAGAACTGCAGTTGAATCATCAGATTCAACGAGAACTGCAGTTGAATCATCAGATGCAACGAGAACTGCAGTTGAATCATCAGATGCAACGAGAACTGCAGTTGAATCATCAGATGCAACGAGAACTGCAGTTGAATCATCAGATGCAACGAGAACTGCAGTTTAATAATAAGATTCAACAAGAACTGCAGTTTAATCATAAGATTCAACGAGAACTGCAGTTTAATCATAAGATTCAACGAGAACTGCAGTTTAATAATAAGATTCAACAAGAACTGCAGTTGAATCATCAGATGCAACGAGAACTGCAGTTGAATCATCAGATTCAACGAGAACTGCAGTTGAATCATCAGATTCAACGAGAACTGCAGTTGAATCATCAGATGCAACGAGAACTGCAGTTGAATCATCAGATGCAACGAGAACTGCAGTTGAATCATCAGATGCAACGAGAACTACAGTTTAATAATAAGATTCAACGAGAACTGCAGTTTAATAATAAGATGAAACAAGAACTGCAGTTGAATAATCAGATGCAACGAGAACTGCAGTTGAACCATCAGATTCAACGAGAACTGCAGTTGAATCATCAGATGCAACGAGAACTACAGTTGAATCATCAGATTCAACGAGAACTGCAGTTGAATCATCAGATGCAACGAGAACTACAGTTGAATCATCAGATTCAACGAGAACTGCAGTTGAATCATCAGATGCAACAAGAACTGCAGTTGAATCATCAGATTCAACGAGAACTGCAGTTGAATCATCAGATTCAACGAGAACTGCAGTTGAACCATCAGATTCAACGAGAACTACAGTTGAATCATCAGATTCAACGAGAACTGCAGTTGAATCATCAGATTCAACGAGAACTACAGTTGAATCATCAGATTCAACGAGAACTGCAGTTGAATCATCAGATGCAACGAGAACTACAGTTGAATCATCAGATTCAACGAGAACTGCAGTTGAATCATCAGATGCAACGACAACTGCAGTTGAATCATCAGATGCAACGAGAACTGCAGTTGAATCATCAGATTCAACGAGAACTGCAGTTGAATCATCAGATGCAACGAGAACTGCAGTTGAATCATCAGATGCAACGAGAACTGCAGTTTAATAATAAGATGAAACAAGAACTGCAGTTGAATCATCAGATGCAACGACAACTGCAGTTGAATCATCAGATGCAACGAGAACTGCAGTTGAATCATCAGATGCAACAAGAACTGCAGTTGAATCATCAGATTCAACGAGAACTGCAGTTGAATCATCAGATGCAACGACAACTGCAGTTGAATCATCAGATGCAACGACAACTGCAGTTGAATCATCAGATGCAACGAGAACTGCAGTTGAATCATCAGATGCAACGAGAACTGCAGTTTAATAATAAGATTCAACGAGAACTGCAGTTGAATCATCAGATGAAACAAGAACTGCAGTTGAATCATCAGATGCAACAAGAACTGCAGTTGAATCATCAGATTCAACGAGAACTGCAGTTGAATCATCAGATTCAACGAGAACTGCAGTTGAACCATCAGATTCAACGAGAACTACAGTTGAATCATCAGATTCAACGAGAACTGCAGTTGAATCATCAGATTCAACGAGAACTACAGTTGAATCATCAGATTCAACGAGAACTGCAGTTGAATCATCAGATGCAACGAGAACTACAGTTGAATAATCAGATGCAACGAGAACTGCAGTTGAATCATCAGATGCAACGACAACTGCAGTTGAATCATCAGATGCAACGACAACTGCAGTTGAATCATCAGATTCAACGAGAACTGCAGTTGAATCATCAGATGCAACGAGAACTGCAGTTGAATCATCAGATTCAACGAGAACTGCAGTTGAATCATCAGATGCAACAAGAACTGCAGTTGAATCATCAGATTCAACGAGAACTGCAGTTGAATCATCAGATTCAACGAGAACTGCAGTTGAATCATCAGATGCAACGAGAACTGCAGTTGAATCATCAGATGCAACGAGAACTGCAGTTGAATCATCAGATGCAACGAGAACTGCAGTTTAATAATAAGATTCAACAAGAACTGCAGTTTAATCATAAGATTCAACGAGAACTGCAGTTTAATCATAAGATTCAACGAGAACTGCAGTTTAATAATAAGATTCAACAAGAACTGCAGTTGAATCATCAGATGCAACGAGAACTGCAGTTGAATCATCAGATTCAACGAGAACTGCAGTTGAATCATCAGATTCAACGAGAACTGCAGTTGAATCATCAGATGCAACGAGAACTGCAGTTGAATCATCAGATGCAACGAGAACTGCAGTTGAATCATCAGATGCAACGAGAACTGCAGTTGAATCATCAGATTCAACGAGAACTGCAGTTGAATCATCAGATGCAACGAGAACTGCAGTTGAATCATCAGATGCAACGAGAACTGCAGTTGAATCATCAGATTCAACGAGAACTGCAGTTGAATCATCAGATGCAACGAGAACTGCAGTTGAATCATCAGATGCAACGAGAACTGCAGTTGAATCATCAGATTCAACGAGAACTGCAGTTGAATCATCAGATGCAACGAGAACTGCAGTTGAATCATCAGATTCAACGAGAACTGCAGTTGAATCATCAGATGCAACGAGAACTACAGTTGAATCATCAGATTCAACGAGAACTGCAGTTGAATCATCAGATGCAACGAGAACTACAGTTGAATCATCAGATTCAACGAGAACTGCAGTTGAATCATCAGATGCAACGAGAACTGCAGTTGAATCATCAGATTCAACGAGAACTGCAGTTGAATCATCAGATTCAACGAGAACTGCAGTTGAATCATCAGATGCAACGAGAACTGCAGTTGAATCATCAGATGCAACGAGAACTGCAGTTGAATCATCAGATGCAACGAGAACTGCAGTTGAATCATCAGATGCAACAAGAACTGCAGTTGAATCATCAGATTCAACGAGAACTGCAGTTGAATCATCAGATGCAACGAGAACTGCAGTTGAATCATCAGATTCAACGAGAACTGCAGTTGAATCATCAGATGCAACGAGAACTGCAGTTGAATCATCAGATTCAACGAGAACTGCAGTTGAATCATCAGATGCAACGAGAACTGCAGTTGAATCATCAGATTCAACGAGAACTGCAGTTGAATCATCAGATGCAACGAGAACTACAGTTGAATCATCAGATTCAACGAGAACTGCAGTTGAATCATCAGATGCAACGAGAACTACAGTTGAATCATCAGATTCAACGAGAACTGCAGTTGAATCATCAGATGCAACGACAACTGCAGTTGAATCATCAGATTCAACGAGAACTGCAGTTGAATCATCAGATTCAACGAGAACTGCAGTTGAACCATCAGATTCAACGAGAACTACAGTTGAATCATCAGATTCAACGAGAACTGCAGTTGAATCATCAGATTCAACGAGAACTACAGTTGAATCATCAGATTCAACGAGAACTGCAGTTGAATCATCAGATGCAACGAGAACTACAGTTGAATCATCAGATTCAACGAGAACTGCAGTTGAATCATCAGATGCAACGACAACTGCAGTTGAATCATCAGATGCAACGAGAACTGCAGTTGAATCATCAGATTCAACGAGAACTGCAGTTGAATCATCAGATGCAACGAGAACTGCAGTTGAATCATCAGATGCAACGAGAACTGCAGTTTAATAATAAGATGAAACAAGAACTGCAGTTGAATCATCAGATGCAACGACAACTGCAGTTGAATCATCAGATGCAACGAGAACTGCAGTTGAATCATCAGATGCAACGACAACTGCAGTTGAATCATCAGATGCAACGAGAACTGCAGTTGAATCATCAGATGCAACGAGAACTGCAGTTTAATAATAAGATGAAACAAGAACTGCAGTTGAATCATCAGATGCAACGACAACTGCAGTTGAATCATCAGATGCAACGAGAACTGCAGTTGAACCATCAGATTCAACGAGAACTGCAGTTGAACCATCAGATTCAACGAGAACTGCAGTTGAATCATCAGATTCAACGAGAACTGCAGTTGAACCATCAGATTCAACGAGAACTGCAGTTGAATCATCAGATTCAACGAGAACTACAGTTGAATCATCAGATTCAACGAGAACTGCAGTTGAACCATCAGATGCAACGAGAACTGCAGTTGAATCATCAGATGCAACGAGAACTGCAGTTTAATAATAAGATGCAACAAGAACTGCAGTTGAATCATCAGATG
>JAPFFF010000366.1:0-24563 GCA_039105265.1 Tritrichomonas musculus | reverse complement strand
ATAAACGATTTCGAAATTAAGTAAAATCAGTAAAAATTAAAGCTTAATCTCAGTTATTCTTATTCAAACGTTTCTCACAAATGAACAGAGTTAAATAAAACACAAATCTCAAACACTTTTGTAAGATAATTATAAACGATTTCGAAATTAAGTAAAATCAGTAAAAATTAAAGCTTAATCTCAATTATTCCTATTCAAACGTTTCTCACAAGTGAACAGAGTTAAATAAAACACAAATCTCAAACACTTTTGTAAGATAATTAAAAACGATTTCGAAATTAAGTAAAATCAGTAAAAATTAAAGCTTAATCTCAATTATTCTTAATCTAACATTTCTCACAAATGAACAGAGTTAAATAAAACACAAATCTCAAACACTTTTGTAAGATAATTAAAAACGATTTCGAAATTAAGTAAAATCAATAAAGATTAAATCGCAATATCAATTATTCTTATTCAAACGTTTCTCACAAGTGAACAGAGTTAAATAAAACACAAATCTCAAACACTTTTGTAAGATAATTAAAAACGATTTCGAAATTAAGTAAAATCAGTAAAAATTAAATCGCAATATCAATTATTCCTATTCAAACGTTTCTCACAAGTGAACAGAGTTAAATAAAACACAAATCTCAAACACTTTTGTAAGATAATTATAAACGATTTCGAAATTAAGTAAAATCAGTAAAAATTAAAGCTTAATCTCAATTATTCCTATTCAAACGTTTCTCACAAGTGAACAGAGTTAAATAAAACACAAATCTCAAACACTTTTGTAAGATAATTATAAACGATTTCGAAATTAAGTAAAATCAATAAAGATTAAATCGCAATATCAATTATTCTTATTCAAACGTTTCTCACAAGTGAACAGAGTTAAATAAAACATAAATCTCAAACACTTTTGTAAGATAATTATAAACGATTTCGAAATTAAGTAAAATCAGTAAAAATTAAAGCTTAATCTCAATTATTCTTATTCAAACGTTTCTCACAAGTGAACAGAGTTAAATAAAACACAAATCTCAAACACTTTTGTAAGATAATTATAAACGATTTCGAAATTAAGTAAAATCAGTAAAAATTAAAGCTTAATCTCAGTTATTCTTATTCAAACGTTTCTCACAAATGAACAGAGTTAAATAAAACATAAATCTCAAACACTTTTGTAAGACAATTATAAACGATTTCGAAATTAAGTAAAATCAGTAAAAATTAAAGCTTAATCTCAATTATTCCTATTCAAACGTTTCTCACAAGTGAACAGAGTTAAATAAAACACAAATCTCAAACACTTTTGTAAGATAATTAAAAACGATTTCGAAATTAAGTAAAATCAATAAAGATTAAATCGCAATATCAATTATTCTTATTCAAACGTTTCTCACAAGTGAACAGAGTTAAATAAAACATAAATCTCAAACACTTTTGTAAGATAATTATAAACGATTTCGAAATTAAGTAAAATCAGTAAAAATTAAAGCTTAATCTCAATTATTCTTATTCAAACGTTTCTCACAAGTGAACAGAGTTAAATAAAACACAAATCTCAAACACTTTTGTAAGATAATTATAAACGATTTCGAAATTAAGTAAAATCAGTAAAAATTAAAGCTTAATCTCAATTATTCCTATTCAAACGTTTCTCACAAGTGAACAGAGTTAAATAAAACACAAATCTCAAACACTTTTGTAAGATAATTATAAACGATTTCGAAATTAAGTAAAATCAATAAAGATTAAATCGCAATATCAATTATTCTTATTCAAACGTTTCTCACAAGTGAACAGAGTTAAATAAAACATAAATCTCAAACACTTTTGTAAGATAATTATAAACGATTTCGAAATTAAGTAAAATCAGTAAAAATTAAAGCTTAATCTCAATTATTCCTATTCAAACGTTTCTCACAAGTGAACAGAGTTAAATAAAACACAAATCTCAAACACTTTTGTAAGATAATTAAAAACGATTTCGAAATTAAGTAAAATCAATAAAGATTAAATCGCAATATCAATTATTCTTATTCAAACGTTTCTCACAAGTGAACAGAGTTAAATAAAACATAAATCTCAAACACTTTTGTAAGATAATTATAAACGATTTCGAAATTAAGTAAAATCAGTAAAAATTAAAGCTTAATCTCAATTATTCTTATTCAAACGTTTCTCACAAGTGAACAGAGTTAAATAAAACACAAATCTCAAACACTTTTGTAAGATAATTATAAACGATTTCGAAATTAAGTAAAATCAGTAAAAATTAAAGCTTAATCTCAATTATTCCTATTCAAACGTTTCTCACAAGTGAACAGAGTTAAATAAAACACAAATCTCAAACACTTTTGTAAGATAATTAAAAACGATTTCGAAATTAAGTAAAATCAGTAAAAATTAAAGCTTAATCTCAGTTATTCTTATTCAAACGTTTCTCACAAATGAACAGAGTTAAATAAAACACAAATCTCAAACACTTTTGTAAGATAATTAAAAACGATTTCGAAATTAAGTAAAATCAGTAAAAATTAAAGCTTAATCTCAGTTATTCTTATTCAAACGTTTCTCACAAATGAACAGAGTTAAATAAAACACAAATCTCAAACACTTTTGTAAGATAATTATAAACGATTTCGAAATTAAGTAAAATCAATAAAAATTAAAGCTTAATCTCAGTTATTCTTATTCAAACGTTTCTCACAAATGAACAGAGTTAAATAAAACACAAATCTCAAACACTTTTGTAAGATAATTAAAAACGATTTCGAAATTAAGTAAAATCAGTAAAAATTAAAGCTTAATCTCAGTTATTCTTATTCAAACGTTTCTCACAAATGAACAGAGTTAAATAAAACACAAATCTCAAACACTTTTGTAAGATAATTGAAAACGATTTCGAAATTAAGTAAAATCAATAAAAATTAAAGCTTAATCTCAGTTATTCTTATTCAAACGTTTCTCACAAGTGAACAGAGTTAAATAAAACACAAATCTCAAACACTTTTGTAAGATAATTGAAAACGATTTCGAAATTAAGTAAAATCAATAAAAATTAAAGCTTAATCTCAGTTATTCTTATTCAAACGTTTCTCACAAATGAACAGAGTTAAATAAAACACAAATCTCAAACACTTTTGTAAGATAATTAAAAACGATTTCGAAATTAAGTAAAATTAGTAAAGATTAAAGCGCAATATCAATTATTCTTATTCAAACGTTTCTCACAAATGAACAGAGTTAAATAAAACACAAATCTCAAACACTTTTGTAAGATAATTATAAACGATTTCGAAATTAAGTAAAATCAATAAAAATTAAAGCTTAATCTCAGTTATTCTTATTCAAACGTTTCTCACAAATGAACAGAGTTAAATAAAACACAAATCTCAAACACTTTTGTAAGATAATTAAAAACGATTTCGAAATTAAGTAAAATCAATAAAAATTAAAGCTTAATCTCAGTTATTCTTATTCAAACGTTTCTCACAAATGAACAGAGTTAAATAAAACACAAATCTCAAACACTTTTGTAAGATAATTAAAAACGATTTCGAAATTAAGTAAAATCAGTAAAAATTAAAGCTTAATCTCAGTTATTCTTATTCAAACGTTTCTCACAAGTGAACAGAGTTAAATAAAACACAAATCTCAAACACTTTTGTAAGATAATTAAAAACGATTTCGAAATTAAGTAAAATCAATAAAGATTAAATCGCAATATCAATTATTCTTATTCAAACGTTTCTCACAAATGAACAGAGTTAAATAAAACACAAATCTCAAACACTTTTGTAAGATAATTATAAACGATTTCGAAATTAAGTAAAATCAGTAAAAATTAAAGCTTAATCTCAGTTATTCTTATTCAAACGTTTCTCACAAATGAACAGAGTTAAATAAAACACAAATCTCAAACACTTTTGTAAGATAATTATAAACGATTTCGAAATTAAGTAAAATCAATAAAAATTAAAGCTTAATCTCAGTTATTCTTATTCAAACGTTTCTCACAAATGAACAGAGTTAAATAAAACACAAATCTCAAACACTTTTGTAAGATAATTAAAAACGATTTCGAAATTAAGTAAAATCAGTAAAAATTAAAGCTTAATCTCAGTTATTCTTATTCAAACGTTTCTCACAAGTGAACAGAGTTAAATAAAACACAAATCTCAAACACTTTTGTAAGATAATTAAAAACGATTTCGAAATTAAGTAAAATCAGTAAAAATTAAAGCTTAATCTCAGTTATTCTTATTCAAACGTTTCTCACAAGTGAACAGAGTTAAATAAAACACAAATCTCAAACACTTTTGTAAGATAATTAAAAACGATTTCGAAATTAAGTAAAATCAATAAAGATTAAATCGCAATATCAATTATTCTTATTCAAACGTTTCTCACAAGTGAACAGAGTTAAATAAAACACAAATCTCAAACACTTTTGTAAGATAATTATAAACGATTTCGAAATTAAGTAAAATCAGTAAAAATTAAAGCTTAATCTCAGTTATTCTTATTCAAACGTTTCTCACAAATGAACAGAGTTAAATAAAACACAAATCTCAAACACTTTTGTAAGATAATTAAAAACGATTTCGAAATTAAGTAAAATCAGTAAAAATTAAAGCTTAATCTCAGTTATTCTTATTCTAACATTTCTCACAAATGAACAGAGTTAAATAAAACACAAATCTCAAACACTTTTGTAAGATAATTAAAAACGATTTCGAAATTAAGTAAAATCAATAAAGATTAAATCGCAATATCAATTATTCTTATTCAAACGTTTCTCACAAGTGAACAGAGTTAAATAAAACACAAATCTCAAACACTTTTGTAAGATAATTAAAAACGATTTCGAAATTAAGTAAAATCAATAAAGATTAAATCGCAATATCAATTATTCTTATTCAAACGTTTCTCACAAGTGAACAGAGTTAAATAAAACACAAATCTCAAACACTTTTGTAAGATAATTGAAAACGATTTCGAAATTAAGTAAAATCAATAAAAATTAAAGCTTAATCTCAGTTATTCTTATTCAAACGTTTCTCACAAATGAACAGAGTTAAATAAAACACAAATCTCAAACACTTTTGTAAGATAATTAAAAACGATTTCGAAATTAAGTAAAATCAGTAAAAATTAAATCGCAATATCAATTATTCTTATTCAAACGTTTCTCACAAGTGAACAGAGTTAAATAAAACACAAATCTCAAACACTTTTGTAAGATAATTATAAACGATTTCGAAATTAAGTAAAATCAGTAAAAATTAAAGCTTAATCTCAGTTATTCTTATTCAAACGTTTCTCACAAGTGAACAGAGTTAAATAAAACACAAATCTCAAACACTTTTGTAAGATAATTAAAAACGATTTCGAAATTAAGTAAAATCAGTAAAAATTAAATCGCAATATCAATTATTCCTATTCAAACGTTTCTCACAAGTGAACAGAGTTAAATAAAACACAAATCTCAAACACTTTTGTAAGATAATTATAAACGATTTCGAAATTAAGTAAAATCAGTAAAAATTAAAGCTTAATCTCAATTATTCCTATTCAAACGTTTCTCACAAGTGAACAGAGTTAAATAAAACATAAATCTCAAACACTTTTGTAAGATAATTATAAACGATTTCGAAATTAAGTAAAATCAGTAAAAATTAAAGCTTAATCTCAATTATTCCTATTCAAACGTTTCTCACAAGTGAACAGAGTTAAATAAAACACAAATCTCAAACACTTTTGTAAGATAATTAAAAACGATTTCGAAATTAAGTAAAATCAATAAAGATTAAATCGCAATATCAATTATTCTTATTCAAACGTTTCTCACAAGTGAACAGAGTTAAATAAAACACAAATCTCAAACACTTTTGTAAGATAATTATAAACGATTTCGAAATTAAGTAAAATCAGTAAAAATTAAAGCTTAATCTCAGTTATTCTTATTCAAACGTTTCTCACAAATGAACAGAGTTAAATAAAACACAAATCTCAAACACTTTTGTAAGATAATTAAAAACGATTTCGAAATTAAGTAAAATCAGTAAAAATTAAAGCTTAATCTCAGTTATTCTTATTCTAACATTTCTCACAAATGAACAGAGTTAAATAAAACACAAATCTCAAACACTTTTGTAAGATAATTAAAAACGATTTCGAAATTAAGTAAAATCAATAAAGATTAAATCGCAATATCAATTATTCTTATTCAAACGTTTCTCACAAGTGAACAGAGTTAAATAAAACACAAATCTCAAACACTTTTGTAAGATAATTAAAAACGATTTCGAAATTAAGTAAAATCAGTAAAAATTAAAGCTTAATCTCAGTTATTCTTATTCAAACGTTTCTCACAAATGAACAGAGTTAAATAAAACACAAATCTCAAACACTTTTGTAAGATAATTAAAAACGATTTCGAAATTAAGTAAAATCAGTAAAAATTAAAGCTTAATCTCAGTTATTCTTATTCTAACATTTCTCACAAATGAACAGAGTTAAATAAAACACAAATCTCAAACACTTTTGTAAGATAATTAAAAACGATTTCGAAATTAAGTAAAATCAATAAAGATTAAATCGCAATATCAATTATTCTTATTCAAACGTTTCTCACAAGTGAACAGAGTTAAATAAAACACAAATCTCAAACACTTTTGTAAGATAATTAAAAACGATTTCGAAATTAAGTAAAATCAATAAAGATTAAATCGCAATATCAATTATTCTTATTCAAACGTTTCTCACAAGTGAACAGAGTTAAATAAAACACAAATCTCAAACACTTTTGTAAGATAATTAAAAACGATTTCGAAATTAAGTAAAATCAATAAAGATTAAATCGCAATATCAATTATTCCTATTCAAACGTTTCTCACAAGTGAACAGAGTTAAATAAAACACAAATCTCAAACACTTTTGTAAGATAATTATAAACGATTTCGAAATTAAGTAAAATCAGTAAAAATTAAAGCTTAATCTCAATTATTCCTATTCAAACGTTTCTCACAAGTGAACAGAGTTAAATAAAACACAAATCTCAAACACTTTTGTAAGATAATTAAAAACGATTTCGAAATTAAGTAAAATCAATAAAGATTAAAGCTTAATCTCAATTATTCCTATTCAAACGTTTCTCACAAGTGAACAGAGTTAAATAAAACACAAATCTCAAACACTTTTGTAAGATAATTATAAACGATTTCGAAATTAATTAAAATCAGTAAAAATTAAAGCTTAATCTCAGTTATTCTTATTCAAACGTTTCTCACAAATGAACAGAGTTAAATAAAACACAAATCTCAAACACTTTTGTAAGATAATTAAAAACGATTTCGAAATTAAGTAAAATCAGTAAAAATTAAAGCTTAATCTCAGTTATTCTTATTCAAACGTTTCTCACAAATGAACAGAGTTAAATAAAACACAAATCTCAAACACTTTTGTAAGATAATTGAAAACGATTTCGAAATTAAGTAAAATCAATAAAAATTAAAGCTTAATCTCAGTTATTCTTATTCTAACATTTCTCACAAATGAACAGAGTTAAATAAAACACAAATCTCAAACACTTTTGTAAGATAATTAAAAACGATTTCGAAATTAAGTAAAATCAGTAAAAATTAAAGCTTAATCTCAGTTATTCTTATTCAAACGTTTCTCACAAGTGAACAGAGTTAAATAAAACACAAATCTCAAACACTTTTGTAAGATAATTAAAAACGATTTCGAAATTAAGTAAAATCAATAAAGATTAAATCGCAATATCAATTATTCTTATTCAAACGTTTCTCACAAGTGAACAGAGTTAAATAAAACATAAATCTCAAACACTTTTGTAAGATAATTATAAACGATTTCGAAATTAATTAAAATCAGTAAAAATTAAAGCTTAATCTCAGTTATTCTTATTCAAACGTTTCTCACAAATGAACAGAGTTAAATAAAACATAAATCTCAAACACTTTTATAAGATAATTGAAAAAGATTTCGAAATTAATTAAAATCAGTAAAAATTAAAGCTTAATCTCAGTTATTCTTATTCAAACGTTTCTCACAAATGAACAGAGTTAAATATAACACAAATCTCAAACACTTTTGTAAGATAATTGAAAACGATTTCGAAATTAAGTAAAATTAGTAAAGATTAAAGCTTAATCTCAGTTATTCTTAATCTAACATTTCTCACAAGTGAACAGAGTTAAATAAAACACAAATCTCAAACACTTTTATAAGATAATTGAAAAAGATTTCGAAATTAAGTAAAATCAATAAAAATTAAAGCTTAATCTCAGTTATTCTTATTCAAACGTTTCTCACAAATGAACAGAGTTAAATAAAACACAAATCTCAAACACTTTTGTAAGATAATTATAAACGATTTCGAAATTAAGTAAAATCAGTAAAAATTAAAGCTTAATCTCAATTATTCTTATTCAAACGTTTCTCACAAATGAACAGAGTTAAATAAAACACAAATCTCAAACACTTTTGTAAGATAATTAAAAACGATTTCGAAATTAAGTAAAATCAGTAAAAATTAAAGCTTAATCTCAGTTATTCTTATTCAAACGTTTCTCACAAATGAACAGAGTTAAATAAAACACAAATCTCAAACACTTTTGTAAGATAATTATAAACGATTTCGAAATTAAGTAAAATCAGTAAAAATTAAAGCTTAATCTCAATTATTCTTAATCTAACATTTCTCACAAATGAACAGAGTTAAATAAAACACAAATCTCAAACACTTTTGTAAGATAATTGAAAACGATTTCGAAATTAATTAAAATCAGTAAAAATTAAAGCTTAATCTCAGTTATTCTTATTCAAACGTTTCTCACAAGTGAACAGAGTTAAATAAAATACACATCTCAAACACTTTTGTAAGATAATTAAAAACGATTTCGAAATTAATTAAAATCAGTAAAAATTAAAGCTTAATCTCAGTTATTCTTATTCAAACGTTTCTCACAAGTGAACAGAGTTAAATAAAACACAAATCTCAAACACTTTTGTAAGATAATTAAAAACGATTTCGAAATTAAGTAAAATCAGTAAAAATTAAAGCTTAATCTCAGTTATTCTTATTCTAACATTTCTCACAAATGAACAGAGTTAAATAAAACACAAATCTCAAACACTTTTGTAAGATAATTATAAACGATTTCGAAATTAAGTAAAATCAATAAAGATTAAATCGCAATATCAATTATTCTTATTCAAACGTTTCTCACAAGTGAACAGAGTTAAATAAAACATAAATCTCAAACACTTTTGTAAGATAATTGAAAAAGAATTCGAAATTAAGTAAAATCAGTAAAAATTAAAGCTTAATCTCAGTTATTCTTATTCAAACGTTTCTCACAAGTGAACAGAGTTAAATAAAATACACATCTCAAACACTTTTGTAAGATAATTATAAACGATTTCGAAATTAATTAAAATCAGTAAAAATTAAAGCTTAATCTCAGTTATTCTTATTCAAACGTTTCTCACAAATGAACAGAGTTAAATAAAACACAAATCTCAAACACTTTTGTAAGATAATTATAAACGATTTCGAAATTAAGTAAAATCAGTAAAAATTAAAGCTTAATCTCAATTATTCCTATTCAAACGTTTCTCACAAGTGAACAGAGTTAAATAAAACACAAATCTCAAACACTTTTGTAAGATAATTAAAAACGATTTCGAAATTAAGTAAAATCAGTAAAAATTAAAGCTTAATCTCAGTTATTCTTATTCTAACATTTCTCACAAATGAACAGAGTTAAATAAAACATAAATCTCAAACACTTTTGTAAGATAATTAAAAACGATTTCGAAATTAAGTAAAATCAATAAAGATTAAATCGCAATATCAATTATTCTTATTCAAACGTTTCTCACAAGTGAACAGAGTTAAATAAAACATAAATCTCAAACACTTTTGTAAGATAATTGAAAAAGATTTCGAAATTAAGTAAAATCAATAAAAATTAAAGCTTAATCTCAGTTATTCTTATTCAAACGTTTCTCACAAGTGAACAGAGTTAAATAAAACACAAATCTCAAACACTTTTGTAAGATAATTATAAACGATTTCGAAATTAAGTAAAATCAGTAAAAATTAAAGCTTAATCTCAGTTATTCTTATTCAAACGTTTCTCACAAATGAACAGAGTTAAATAAAACACAAATCTCAAACACTTTTGTAAGATAATTAAAAACGATTTCGAAATTAAGTAAAATCAATAAAAATTAAAGCTTAATCTCAGTTATTCTTATTCAAACGTTTCTCACAAATGAACAGAGTTAAATAAAACACAAATCTCAAACACTTTTGTAAGATAATTAAAAACGATTTCGAAATTAAGTAAAATCAATAAAAATTAAAGCTTAATCTCAGTTATTCTTATTCAAACGTTTCTCACAAATGAACAGAGTTAAATAAAACACAAATCTCAAACACTTTTGTAAGATAATTATAAACGATTTCGAAATTAAGTAAAATCAGTAAAAATTAAAGCTTAATCTCAATTATTCTTATTCAAACGTTTCTCACAAATGAACAGAGTTAAATAAAACACAAATCTCAAACACTTTTGTAAGATAATTATAAACGATTTCGAAATTAAGTAAAATCAGTAAAAATTAAAGCTTAATCTCAATTATTCTTATTCAAACGTTTCTCACAAGTGAACAGAGTTAAATAAAACACAAATCTCAAACACTTTTGTAAGATAATTATAAACGATTTCGAAATTAATTAAAATCAGTAAAAATTAAAGCTTAATCTCAATTATTCTTATTCAAACGTTTCTCACAAGTGAACAGAGTTAAATAAAACACAAATCTCAAACACTTTTGTAAGATAATTAAAAACGATTTCGAAATTAAGTAAAATCAATAAAGATTAAATCGCAATATCAATTATTCTTATTCAAACGTTTCTCACAAGTGAACAGAGTTAAATAAAACACAAATCTCAAACACTTTTGTAAGATAATTATAAACGATTTCGAAATTAAGTAAAATCAGTAAAAATTAAAGCTTAATCTCAGTTATTCTTATTCAAACGTTTCTCACAAGTGAACAGAGTTAAATAAAACACAAATCTCAAACACTTTTGTAAGATAATTAAAAACGATTTCGAAATTAAGTAAAATCAATAAAAATTAAAGCTTAATCTCAGTTATTCTTATTCTAACATTTCTCACAAATGAACAGAGTTAAATAAAACACAAATCTCAAACACTTTTGTAAGATAATTAAAAACGATTTCGAAATTAAGTAAAATCAGTAAAAATTAAAGCTTAATCTCAGTTATTCTTATTCAAACGTTTCTCACAAGTGAACAGAGTTAAATAAAACACAAATCTCAAACACTTTTGTAAGATAATTAAAAACGATTTCGAAATTAAGTAAAATCAATAAAAATTAAATCGCAATATCAATTATTCTTATTCAAACGTTTCTCACAAGTGAACAGAGTTAAATAAAACACAAATCTCAAACACTTTTGTAAGATAATTATAAACGATTTCGAAATTAAGTAAAATCAGTAAAAATTAAAGCTTAATCTCAGTTATTCTTATTCAAACGTTTCTCACAAATGAACAGAGTTAAATAAAACACAAATCTCAAACACTTTTGTAAGATAATTAAAAACGATTTCGAAATTAAGTAAAATCAGTAAAAATTAAAGCTTAATCTCAGTTATTCTTATTCAAACGTTTCTCACAAATGAACAGAGTTAAATAAAACACAAATCTCAAACACTTTTGTAAGATAATTATAAACGATTTCGAAATTAAGTAAAATCAGTAAAAATTAAAGCTTAATCTCAATTATTCCTATTCAAACGTTTCTCACAAGTGAACAGAGTTAAATAAAACACAAATCTCAAACACTTTTGTAAGATAATTAAAAACGATTTCGAAATTAAGTAAAATCAGTAAAGATTAAAGCTTAATCTCAGTTATTCTTATTCAAACGTTTCTCACAAGTGAACAGAGTTAAATAAAACACAAATCTCAAACACTTTTGTAAGATAATTAAAAACGATTTCGAAATTAAGTAAAATCAATAAAAATTAAAGCTTAATCTCAGTTATTCTTATTCAAACGTTTCTCACAAATGAACAGAGTTAAATAAAACACAAATCTCAAACACTTTTGTAAGATAATTATAAACGATTTCGAAATTAAGTAAAATCAGTAAAAATTAAAGCTTAATCTCAATTATTCTTATTCAAACGTTTCTCACAAATGAACAGAGTTAAATAAAACACAAATCTCAAACACTTTTGTAAGATAATTAAAAACGATTTCGAAATTAAGTAAAATCAGTAAAAATTAAAGCTTAATCTCAGTTATTCTTATTCAAACGTTTCTCACAAATGAACAGAGTTAAATAAAACACAAATCTCAAACACTTTTGTAAGATAATTATAAACGATTTCGAAATTAAGTAAAATCAGTAAAAATTAAAGCTTAATCTCAATTATTCTTATTCAAACGTTTCTCACAAATGAACAGAGTTAAATAAAACACAAATCTCAAACACTTTTGTAAGATAATTATAAACGATTTCGAAATTAAGTAAAATCAGTAAAAATTAAAGCTTAATCTCAGTTATTCTTATTCAAACGTTTCTCACAAGTGAACAGAGTTAAATAAAACACAAATCTCAAACACTTTTGTAAGATAATTAAAAACGATTTCGAAATTAAGTAAAATCAGTAAAAATTAAAGCTTAATCTCAGTTATTCTTATTCAAACGTTTCTCACAAGTGAACAGAGTTAAATAAAACACAAATCTCAAACACTTTTGTAAGATAATTAAAAACGATTTCGAAATTAAGTAAAATCAGTAAAAATTAAAGCTTAATCTCAGTTATTCTTATTCAAACGTTTCTCACAAATGAACAGAGTTAAATAAAACACAAATCTCAAACACTTTTGTAAGATAATTATAAACGATTTCGAAATTAAGTAAAATCAATAAAAATTAAATCGCAATATCAATTATTCTTATTCAAACGTTTCTCACAAGTGAACAGAGTTAAATAAAACACAAATCTCAAACACTTTTGTAAGATAATTAAAAACGATTTCGAAATTAAGTAAAATCAGTAAAAATTAAAGCTTAATCTCAGTTATTCTTATTCAAACGTTTCTCACAAGTGAACAGAGTTAAATAAAACACAAATCTCAAACACTTTTGTAAGATAATTATAAACGATTTCGAAATTAAGTAAAATCAGTAAAAATTAAAGCTTAATCTCAGTTATTCTTATTCAAACGTTTCTCACAAGTGAACAGAGTTAAATAAAACACAAATCTCAAACACTTTTGTAAGATAATTAAAAACGATTTCGAAATTAAGTAAAATCAGTAAAAATTAAAGCTTAATCTCAATTATTCTTATTCAAACGTTTCTCACAAGTGAACAGAGTTAAATAAAACACAAATCTCAAACACTTTTGTAAGATAATTAAAAACGATTTCGAAATTAAGTAAAATCAGTAAAAATTAAAGCTTAATCTCAGTTATTCTTATTCTAACATTTCTCACAAATGAACAGAGTTAAATAAAACACAAATCTCAAACACTTTTGTAAGATAATTAAAAACGATTTCGAAATTAAGTAAAATCAATAAAGATTAAATCGCAATATCAATTATTCTTATTCAAACGTTTCTCACAAGTGAACAGAGTTAAATAAAACACAAATCTCAAACACTTTTGTAAGATAATTAAAAACGATTTCGAAATTAAGTAAAATCAATAAAAATTAAAGCTTAATCTCAATTATTCTTATTCAAACGTTTCTCACAAGTGAACAGAGTTAAATAAAACACAAATCTCAAACACTTTTGTAAGATAATTATAAACGATTTCGAAATTAAGTAAAATCAGTAAAAATTAAAGCTTAATCTCAATTATTCTTATTCAAACGTTTCTCACAAATGAACAGAGTTAAATAAAACACAAATCTCAAACACTTTTGTAAGATAATTAAAAACGATTTCGAAATTAAGTAAAATCAATAAAAATTAAAGCTTAATCTCAGTTATTCTTATTCAAACGTTTCTCACAAATGAACAGAGTTAAATAAAACACAAATCTCAAACACTTTTGTAAGATAATTAAAAACGATTTCGAAATTAAGTAAAATCAATAAAAATTAAAGCTTAATCTCAGTTATTCTTATTCAAACGTTTCTCACAAATGAACAGAGTTAAATAAAACACAAATCTCAAACACTTTTGTAAGATAATTAAAAACGATTTCGAAATTAAGTAAAATCAGTAAAAATTAAAGCTTAATCTCAGTTATTCTTATTCAAACGTTTCTCACAAATGAACAGAGTTAAATAAAACACAAATCTCAAACACTTTTGTAAGATAATTAAAACGATTTCGAAATTAAGTAAAATCAGTAAAAATTAAAGCTTAATCTCAGTTATTCTTATTCAAACGTTT
The DNA here is from genome assembly GCA_039105265.1 of Tritrichomonas musculus. Lineage (NCBI taxonomy): Eukaryota > Parabasalia > Tritrichomonadida > Tritrichomonadidae > Tritrichomonas > Tritrichomonas musculus. Next base: position 10,081 of record JAPFFF010000366.1, on the reverse strand, counting down.
CTCACAAGTGAACAGAGTTAAATAAAACACAAATCTCAAACACTTTTGTAAGATAATTATAAACGATTTCGAAATTAAGTAAAATCAATAAAAATTAAAGCTTAATCTCAGTTATTCTTATTCAAACGTTTCTCACAAATGAACAGAGTTAAATAAAACACAAATCTCAAACACTTTTGTAAGATAATTATAAACGATTTCGAAATTAAGTAAAATCAATAAAAATTAAAGCTTAATCTCAGTTATTCTTATTCAAACGTTTCTCACAAATGAACAGAGTTAAATAAAACACAAATCTCAAACACTTTTGTAAGATAATTAAAAACGATTTCGAAATTAAGTAAAATCAGTAAAAATTAAAGCTTAATCTCAGTTATTCTTATTCAAACGTTTCTCACAAGTGAACAGAGTTAAATAAAACACAAATCTCAAACACTTTTGTAAGATAATTAAAAACGATTTCGAAATTAAGTAAAATCAGTAAAAATTAAAGCTTAATCTCAGTTATTCTTATTCAAACGTTTCTCACAAGTGAACAGAGTTAAATAAAACACAAATCTCAAACACTTTTGTAAGATAATTAAAAACGATTTCGAAATTAAGTAAAATCAATAAAAATTAAAGCTTAATCTCAGTTATTCTTATTCAAACGTTTCTCACAAATGAACAGAGTTAAATAAAACACAAATCTCAAACACTTTTGTAAGATAATTAAAAACGATTTCGAAATTAAGTAAAATCAGTAAAAATTAAAGCTTAATCTCAGTTATTCTTATTCAAACGTTTCTCACAAATGAACAGAGTTAAATAAAACACAAATCTCAAACACTTTTGTAAGATAATTAAAAACGATTTCGAAATTAAGTAAAATCAATAAAAATTAAAGCTTAATCTCAGTTATTCTTATTCAAACGTTTCTCACAAATGAACAGAGTTAAATAAAACACAAATCTCAAACACTTTTGTAAGATAATTAAAAACGATTTCGAAATTAAGTAAAATCAGTAAAAATTAAAGCTTAATCTCAATTATTCTTATTCAAACGTTTCTCACAAGTGAACAGAGTTAAATAAAACACAAATCTCAAACACTTTTGTAAGATAATTATAAACGATTTCGAAATTAAGTAAAATCAGTAAAAATTAAAGCTTAATCTCAATTATTCCTATTCAAACGTTTCTCACAAGTGAACAGAGTTAAATAAAACACAAATCTCAAACACTTTTGTAAGATAATTAAAAACGATTTCGAAATTAAGTAAAATCAGTAAAAATTAAATCGCAATATCAATTATTCCTATTCAAACGTTTCTCACAAGTGAACAGAGTTAAATAAAACACAAATCTCAAACACTTTTGTAAGATAATTATAAACGATTTCGAAATTAAGTAAAATCAATAAAAATTAAAGCTTAATCTCAGTTATTCTTATTCAAACGTTTCTCACAAATGAACAGAGTTAAATAAAACATAAATCTCAAACACTTTTGTAAGATAATTATAAACGATTTCGAAATTAAGTAAAATCAATAAAAATTAAAGCTTAATCTCAGTTATTCTTATTCAAACGTTTCTCACAAGTGAACAGAGTTAAATAAAACACAAATCTCAAACACTTTTGTAAGATAATTATAAACGATTTCGAAATTAAGTAAAATCAGTAAAAATTAAAGCTTAATCTCAATTATTCTTATTCAAACGTTTCTCACAAGTGAACAGAGTTAAATAAAACACAAATCTCAAACACTTTTGTAAGATAATTATAAACGATTTCGAAATTAAGTAAAATCAATAAAAATTAAAGCTTAATCTCAGTTATTCTTATTCAAACGTTTCTCACAAATGAACAGAGTTAAATAAAACACAAATCTCAAACACTTTTGTAAGATAATTATAAACGATTTCGAAATTAAGTAAAATCAATAAAAATTAAAGCTTAATCTCAGTTATTCTTATTCAAACGTTTCTCACAAATGAACAGAGTTAAATAAAACACAAATCTCAAACACTTTTGTAAGATAATTAAAACGATTTCGAAATTAAGTAAAATCAGTAAAAATTAAAGCTTAATCTCAGTTATTCTTATTCAAACGTTTCTCACAAGTGAACAGAGTTAAATAAAACACAAATCTCAAACACTTTTGTAAGATAATTAAAAACGATTTCGAAATTAAGTAAAATCAGTAAAAATTAAAGCTTAATCTCAGTTATTCTTATTCAAACGTTTCTCACAAGTGAACAGAGTTAAATAAAACACAAATCTCAAACACTTTTGTAAGATAATTAAAAACGATTTCGAAATTAAGTAAAATCAATAAAAATTAAAGCTTAATCTCAGTTATTCTTATTCAAACGTTTCTCACAAGTGAACAGAGTTAAATAAAACACAAATCTCAAACACTTTTGTAAGATAATTATAAACGATTTCGAAATTAAGTAAAATCAGTAAAAATTAAAGCTTAATCTCAATTATTCTTATTCAAACGTTTCTCACAAATGAACAGAGTTAAATAAAACACAAATCTCAAACACTTTTGTAAGATAATTATAAACGATTTCGAAATTAAGTAAAATCAGTAAAAATTAAAGCTTAATCTCAATTATTCTTATTCAAACGTTTCTCACAAGTGAACAGAGTTAAATAAAACACAAATCTCAAACACTTTTGTAAGATAATTAAAAACGATTTCGAAATTAAGTAAAATCAGTAAAAATTAAATCGCAATATCAATTATTCTTATTCAAACGTTTCTCACAAGTGAACAGAGTTAAATAAAACACAAATCTCAAACACTTTTGTAAGATAATTATAAACGATTTCGAAATTAAGTAAAATCAGTAAAAATTAAAGCTTAATCTCAGTTATTCTTATTCAAACGTTTCTCACAAATGAACAGAGTTAAATAAAACACAAATCTCAAACACTTTTGTAAGATAATTAAAAACGATTTCGAAATTAAGTAAAATCAATAAAAATTAAAGCTTAATCTCAGTTATTCTTATTCAAACGTTTCTCACAAATGAACAGAGTTAAATAAAACACAAATCTCAAACACTTTTGTAAGATAATTATAAACGATTTCGAAATTAAGTAAAATCAGTAAAAATTAAAGCTTAATCTCAATTATTCTTATTCAAACGTTTCTCACAAATGAACAGAGTTAAATAAAACACAAATCTCAAACACTTTTGTAAGATAATTATAAACGATTTCGAAATTAAGTAAAATCAGTAAAAATTAAAGCTTAATCTCAATTATTCTTATTCAAACGTTTCTCACAAGTGAACAGAGTTAAATAAAACACAAATCTCAAACACTTTTGTAAGATAATTATAAACGATTTCGAAATTAAGTAAAATCAGTAAAAATTAAAGCTTAATCTCAATTATTCTTATTCAAACGTTTCTCACAAGTGAACAGAGTTAAATAAAACACAAATCTCAAACACTTTTGTAAGATAATTAAAAACGATTTCGAAATTAAGTAAAATCAATAAAAATTAAATCGCTTAATCTCAATTATTCTTATTCAAACGTTTCTCACAAGTGAACAGAGTTAAATAAAACACAAATCTCAAACACTTTTGTAAGATAATTATAAACGATTTCGAAATTAAGTAAAATCAGTAAAAATTAAAGCTTAATCTCAGTTATTCTTATTCAAACGTTTCTCACAAATGAACAGAGTTAAATAAAACACAAATCTCAAACACTTTTGTAAGATAATTATAAACGATTTCGAAATTAAGTAAAATCAATAAAAATTAAAGCTTAATCTCAGTTATTCTTATTCTAACATTTCTCACAAATGAACAGAGTTAAATAAAACACAAATCTCAAACACTTTTGTAAGATAATTATAAACGATTTCGAAATTAAGTAAAATCAGTAAAAATTAAAGCTTAATCTCAGTTATTCTTATTCAAACGTTTCTCACAAGTGAACAGAGTTAAATAAAACACAAATCTCAAACACTTTTGTAAGATAATTAAAAACGATTTCGAAATTAAGTAAAATCAATAAAAATTAAATCGCAATATCAATTATTCTTATTCAAACGTTTCTCACAAGTGAACAGAGTTAAATAAAACACAAATCTCAAACACTTTTGTAAGATAATTATAAACGATTTCGAAATTAAGTAAAATCAGTAAAAATTAAAGCTTAATCTCAGTTATTCTTATTCAAACGTTTCTCACAAATGAACAGAGTTAAATAAAACACAAATCTCAAACACTTTTGTAAGATAATTAAAAACGATTTCGAAATTAAGTAAAATCAGTAAAAATTAAAGCTTAATCTCAGTTATTCTTATTCAAACGTTTCTCACAAATGAACAGAGTTAAATAAAACACAAATCTCAAACACTTTTGTAAGATAATTAAAAACGATTTCGAAATTAAGTAAAATCAGTAAAAATTAAAGCTTAATCTCAGTTATTCTTATTCTAACGTTTCTCACAAGTGAACAGAGTTAAATAAAACACAAATCTCAAACACTTTTGTAAGATAATTAAAAACGATTTCGAAATTAAGTAAAATCAGTAAAAATTAAAGCTTAATCTCAGTTATTCTTATTCAAACGTTTCTCACAAATGAACAGAGTTAAATAAAACACAAATCTCAAACACTTTTGTAAGATAATTAAAAACGATTTCGAAATTAAGTAAAATCAGTAAAAATTAAAGCTTAATCTCAGTTATTCTTATTCAAACGTTTCTCACAAATGAACAGAGTTAAATAAAACACAAATCTCAAACACTTTTGTAAGATAATTATAAACGATTTCGAAATTAAGTAAAATCAATAAAAATTAAAGCTTAATCTCAGTTATTCTTATTCAAACGTTTCTCACAAATGAACAGAGTTAAATAAAACACAAATCTCAAACACTTTTGTAAGATAATTAAAACGATTTCGAAATTAAGTAAAATCAGTAAAAATTAAAGCTTAATCTCAGTTATTCTTATTCTAACATTTCTCACAAATGAACAGAGTTAAATAAAACACAAATCTCAAACACTTTTGTAAGATAATTATAAACGATTTCGAAATTAAGTAAAATCAATAAAAATTAAAGCTTAATCTCAGTTATTCTTATTCTAACATTTCTCACAAATGAACAGAGTTAAATAAAACACAAATCTCAAACACTTTTGTAAGATAATTAAAAACGATTTCGAAATTAAGTAAAATCAGTAAAAATTAAAGCTTAATCTCAGTTATTCTTATTCAAACGTTTCTCACAAGTGAACAGAGTTAAATAAAACACAAATCTCAAACACTTTTGTAAGATAATTAAAAACGATTTCGAAATTAAGTAAAATCAGTAAAAATTAAAGCTTAATCTCAATTATTCTTATTCAAACGTTTCTCACAAGTGAACAGAGTTAAATAAAACACAAATCTCAAACACTTTTGTAAGATAATTAAAAACGATTTCGAAATTAAGTAAAATCAGTAAAAATTAAAGCTTAATCTCAGTTATTCTTATTCAAACGTTTCTCACAAATGAACAGAGTTAAATAAAACACAAATCTCAAACACTTTTGTAAGATAATTAAAAACGATTTCGAAATTAAGTAAAATCAATAAAAATTAAAGCTTAATCTCAGTTATTCTTATTCAAACGTTTCTCACAAGTGAACAGAGTTAAATAAAACACAAATCTCAAACACTTTTGTAAGATAATTAAAAACGATTTCGAAATTAAGTAAAATCAGTAAAAATTAAAGCTTAATCTCAATTATTCTTATTCAAACGTTTCTCACAAGTGAACAGAGTTAAATAAAACACAAATCTCAAACACTTTTGTAAGATAATTATAAACGATTTCGAAATTAAGTAAAATCAGTAAAAATTAAAGCTTAATCTCAGTTATTCTTATTCAAACGTTTCTCACAAATGAACAGAGTTAAATAAAACACAAATCTCAAACACTTTTGTAAGATAATTAAAAACGATTTCGAAATTAAGTAAAATCAGTAAAAATTAAAGCTTAATCTCAGTTATTCTTATTCAAACGTTTCTCACAAATGAACAGAGTTAAATAAAACACAAATCTCAAACACTTTTGTAAGATAATTAAAAACGATTTCGAAATTAAGTAAAATCAATAAAAATTAAAGCTTAATCTCAGTTATTCTTATTCAAACGTTTCTCACAAGTGAACAGAGTTAAATAAAACACAAATCTCAAACACTTTTGTAAGATAATTAAAAACGATTTCGAAATTAAGTAAAATCAGTAAAAATTAAAGCTTAATCTCAATTATTCTTATTCAAACGTTTCTCACAAGTGAACAGAGTTAAATAAAACACAAATCTCAAACACTTTTGTAAGATAATTAAAAACGATTTCGAAATTAAGTAAAATCAGTAAAAATTAAAGCTTAATCTCAGTTATTCTTATTCAAACGTTTCTCACAAATGAACAGAGTTAAATAAAACACAAATCTCAAACACTTTTGTAAGATAATTAAAAACGATTTCGAAATTAAGTAAAATCAATAAAAATTAAAGCTTAATCTCAGTTATTCTTATTCAAACGTTTCTCACAAATGAACAGAGTTAAATAAAACACAAATCTCAAACACTTTTGTAAGATAATTATAAACGATTTCGAAATTAAGTAAAATCAGTAAAAATTAAAGCTTAATCTCAATTATTCTTATTCAAACGTTTCTCACAAATGAACAGAGTTAAATAAAACACAAATCTCAAACACTTTTGTAAGATAATTATAAACGATTTCGAAATTAAGTAAAATCAGTAAAAATTAAAGCTTAATCTCAATTATTCTTATTCAAACGTTTCTCACAAATGAACAGAGTTAAATAAAACACAAATCTCAAACACTTTTGTAAGATAATTATAAACGATTTCGAAATTAAGTAAAATCAGTAAAAATTAAAGCTTAATCTCAGTTATTCTTATTCAAACGTTTCTCACAAGTGAACAGAGTTAAATAAAACACAAATCTCAAACACTTTTGTAAGATAATTATAAACGATTTCGAAATTAAGTAAAATCAGTAAAAATTAAAGCTTAATCTCAATTATTCTTATTCAAACGTTTCTCACAAGTGAACAGAGTTAAATAAAACACAAATCTCAAACACTTTTGTAAGATAATTAAAAACGATTTCGAAATTAAGTAAAATCAATAAAGATTAAATCGCAATATCAATTATTCTTATTCAAACGTTTCTCACAAGTGAACAGAGTTAAATAAAACACAAATCTCAAACACTTTTGTAAGATAATTATAAACGATTTCGAAATTAAGTAAAATCAGTAAAAATTAAAGCTTAATCTCAGTTATTCTTATTCAAACGTTTCTCACAAATGAACAGAGTTAAATAAAACACAAATCTCAAACACTTTTGTAAGATAATTGAAAACGATTTCGAAATTAAGTAAAATCAATAAAAATTAAAGCTTAATCTCAGTTATTCTTATTCTAACATTTCTCACAAATGAACAGAGTTAAATAAAACACAAATCTCAAACACTTTTGTAAGATAATTATAAACGATTTCGAAATTAATTAAAATCAGTAAAAATTAAAGCTTAATCTCAATTATTCTTATTCAAACGTTTCTCACAAGTGAACAGAGTTAAATAAAACATAAATCTCAAACACTTTTGTAAGATAATTAAAAACGATTTCGAAATTAAGTAAAATCAATAAAGATTAAATCGCAATATCAATTATTCTTATTCAAACGTTTCTCACAAGTGAACAGAGTTAAATAAAACACAAATCTCAAACACTTTTGTAAGATAATTATAAACGATTTCGAAATTAATTAAAATCAGTAAAAATTAAAGCTTAATCTCAGTTATTCTTATTCAAACGTTTCTCACAAATGAACAGAGTTAAATAAAACATAAATCTCAAACACTTTTATAAGATAATTGAAAAAGATTTCGAAATTAATTAAAATCAGTAAAAATTAAAGCTTAATCTCAATTATTCTTATTCAAACGTTTCTCACAAATGAACAGAGTTAAATATAACACAAATCTCAAACACTTTTGTAAGATAATTGAAAACGATTTCGAAATTAAGTAAAATTAGTAAAGATTAAAGCTTAATCTCAGTTATTCTTATTCAAACGTTTCTCACAAGTGAACAGAGTTAAATAAAACACAAATCTCAAACACTTTTATAAGATAATTGAAAAAGATTTCGAAATTAAGTAAAATCAATAAAAATTAAAGCTTAATCTCAGTTATTCTTATTCAAACGTTTCTCACAAATGAACAGAGTTAAATAAAACACAAATCTCAAACACTTTTGTAAGATAATTAAAAACGATTTCGAAATTAAGTAAAATCAGTAAAAATTAAAGCTTAATCTCAGTTATTCTTATTCAAACGTTTCTCACAAATGAACAGAGTTAAATAAAACACAAATCTCAAACACTTTTGTAAGATAATTGAAAACGATTTCGAAATTAAGTAAAATCAGTAAAAATTAAAGCTTAATCTCAGTTATTCTTATTCAAACGTTTCTCACAAATGAACAGAGTTAAATAAAACACAAATCTCAAACACTTTTGTAAGATAATTGAAAACGATTTCGAAATTAAGTAAAATCAATAAAAATTAAAGCTTAATCTCAGTTATTCTTATTCTAACATTTCTCACAAATGAACAGAGTTAAATAAAACACAAATCTCAAACACTTTTGTAAGATAATTATAAACGATTTCGAAATTAAGTAAAATCAATAAAAATTAAAGCTTAATCTCAGTTATTCTTAATCTAACATTTCTCACAAATGAACAGAGTTAAATAAAACACAAATCTCAAACACTTTTGTAAGATAATTGAAAACGATTTCGAAATTAATTAAAATCAGTAAAAATTAAAGCTTAATCTCAGTTATTCTTATTCAAACGTTTCTCACAAGTGAACAGAGTTAAATAAAATACACATCTCAAACACTTTTGTAAGATAATTAAAAACGATTTCGAAATTAAGTAAAATCAGTAAAAATTAAAGCTTAATCTCAGTTATTCTTATTCAAACGTTTCTCACAAGTGAACAGAGTTAAATAAAACACAAATCTCAAACACTTTTGTAAGATAATTGAAAAAGATTTCGAAATTAAGTAAAATCAATAAAAATTAAAGCTTAATCTCAGTTATTCTTATTCAAACGTTTCTCACAAGTGAACAGAGTTAAATAAAACACAAATCTCAAACACTTTTGTAAGATAATTAAAAACGATTTCGAAATTAAGTAAAATCAATAAAGATTAAATCGCAATATCAATTATTCTTATTCAAACGTTTCTCACAAGTGAACAGAGTTAAATAAAACACAAATCTCAAACACTTTTGTAAGATAATTATAAACGATTTCGAAATTAAGTAAAATCAGTAAAAATTAAAGCTTAATCTCAGTTATTCTTATTCAAACGTTTCTCACAAATGAACAGAGTTAAATAAAACACAAATCTCAAACACTTTTGTAAGATAATTGAAAAAGATTTCGAAATTAAGTAAAATCAATAAAAATTAAAGCTTAATCTCAGTTATTCTTATTCAAACGTTTCTCACAAATGAACAGAGTTAAATAAAACACAAATCTCAAACACTTTTGTAAGATAATTATAAACGATTTCGAAATTAAGTAAAATCAGTAAAAATTAAAGCTTAATCTCAATTATTCTTATTCAAACGTTTCTCACAAATGAACAGAGTTAAATAAAACACAAATCTCAAACACTTTTGTAAGATAATTATAAACGATTTCGAAATTAATTAAAATCAATAAAGATTAAATCGCAATATCAATTATTCTTATTCAAACGTTTCTCACAAGTGAACAGAGTTAAATAAAACACAAATCTCAAACACTTTTGTAAGATAATTAAAAACGATTTCGAAATTAAGTAAAATCAGTAAAAATTAAAGCTTAATCTCAATTATTCTTATTCAAACGTTTCTCACAAGTGAACAGAGTTAAATAAAACACAAATCTCAAACACTTTTGTAAGATAATTAAAAACGATTTCGAAATTAATTAAAATCAGTAAAAATTAAAGCTTAATCTCAATTATTCTTATTCAA
>JAPFFF010000365.1:0-24571 GCA_039105265.1 Tritrichomonas musculus | reverse complement strand
TTAATGCTGAAGGTGCACCTGAACGACTCAATGAGCCATTGGTGTTATGGATATCGAATACGATACTTGATATGGGTTACAAAGGTGATACAGATTACGATAATGTGCATAGGTTTACGGAAAGGGTTTATAATTATACGAAGGCGTTGAGCGAAATGTGTAAGAGTAATGATGATGATGGTTTTGGGCATTTGGCTGATTTGGCGTTTGTGATTGGCATTACTGAGAAGGAGATGGATGACATTCTCGTTAGAGCTGATGAAGATCCTGAACGAGCCGTTGAACCATTGACAAGGATGATAGCATATACGATAATTGGTATGGGTTATGAAGGTGATGGTGATTATGATAATATGTATATGTTTGGCGAAAGTGTTAAGAATTATACGAAAGCGTTGAATGAAATGATTAAGAATAAACCATTACTGAAACCATTACCACCAAAGTTAAACAAAGAACCAAAGAGGTATGTCGATAGTGATGAATATAAACGAAAAGAAGATGATGAATTCTTTAAGAAATTCGATAGAGATAGATATAGAGTTCATGTAGATGAAGGCAAAAGTGAGAGGGCTTCAAGGTTCGATCGTTTGATATACCAAAGAGATAAATCAACTTTGGATTCGATTAGGGAACATGCTAAGGATTTTCGTGAATTTTGGAAGACGGAAGATGCGTTGAGGAATAAGAAAAGAGTTGAAGCTATGGAAATCATGAATGCTACACCAAAAGAAATCAATGAAATGAATAAGATAACGTTTGATGAATGGAAAGAAAATAAGGGTAAACAAAAGCCGTTAGTTGATGATATCATGGAAAGATTGGAGTTAAATTCATACAATTGAGAAATCAATTTCGAATCACTTAACAAAGAAGGTAGACGATTGTTGTTTCCGAGATTGAAGGAGTTCTTTGAAGATACAATTGCGAAGTTACCGATAATACAGATGTATAAGATTCAGTTTAATGTTAATGGTTCATGGAAAACGAAACCGTTGACACCAGAGATATTCAATAAATTGATGGAAAACTTTACAGAAGAGAATTTTGTGTTTGATCTTGAAAGTAAAGCTCCAGAATTTTTCTATGAGAATGGAGGTGAAGAGTTACCAACATGGTCATTGTTTTCAGCACTTAAGTTCTCTTTGTTTGAACATTACAATGGAAATAACGATAGGGATGGTTCTTTCTTTCAATATCTGACGAAGGAGACGGTTCCGAAAAGGGTTGTTGAATATCTTAAGAGGTTGCAGATATTTGATTCGTTGGTGGATGGAAAGGGTAAGCAGAGAAGAGAATTAAATGATTGTTGCTTTGTGTATGCGTTAGAGCAAACTGGATGTTACGATAAAGTTACATTACACAAGATTCGTTTGAGGATTCGAAATAGATATTTGTCTCAGAGTTCTATTAATGAATTGTGTATGGAATTCGGTATACATATCAAGTTAACGTACATTGATGATGATGTAAGTGGCAAAAACAAAAAGAAATCAGTTGAATCAACTAGTGAAGGTAAACGTAAATGTTATATGGGTGTTGACGAAGAGGAATCAAATAGAACACATCATTTTAACATATATCAGAAGCATTACTTTATTGAAGAGAAGACAGAGTTCAGTACGTATTACATTAAGCATTTAAGTGAGTGTGAAGATGATAAATACAATAAGGAATGGCATGTAGATCATTGGCGAACAGGTCGTTATTTCATTACTTCTTCGAATTTAGTTAGAGAATTGTTTAAGCAAAATTACTTTAGACCAATCACTTTCGGTCAGTATAAGGTTTTGAATACGGTTTTCTATAATGATTTAGATGACAAAGAGATAACGGATCTCACTTACGATTCCAAATATTGTACTCGTTTGATGGCTCCATTTGAGAAGAAACCAGTTAAGTGTGAACCAAAGAAAGTACCACCTACGTACTGGTATGCGGACTTTGAAGCTGATACCTCAGAGGAGTGCCATAGACCATTCATGTGTGTTTTGCATAAGGATAACGGGAAGATTAAGAAAGAGTTTAGAGGTGAAGATTGCGATAAAGATCTATTGAACTATTTACCTGATGGTGCTGTTGTGTACTTTCATAATTTGGCTTATGATATCAGGATGATTCGTCCAACGGGTACGTATGAGGATAAGGTTAAGGTTGGAAGTAAGAAGGTTCAGAAGACGATGTATAACGGTATCATTAAATCAATCATTAAAGGTACGAAGACGATGATGGCTGATGTAAGGTTTAATGGAAAGGTAATTCATTTCAAGGATACACTTCCGGTATTATCATGTAAGTTGTCAGAGTTACCAAAGATGTTTGACATTAAAGGTATCAAGAAAGAGTTGTTTCCGTATAACTATTACACTTTGGATAGGTTGAATAGAGGTGGTGTTGGTGTGATTTCGGAAGCGGGATTGTTTGAGGTTGAACCTTGGACAGATGAGCAGATGAATGTATTTAAGGAGAACATAGATGGTATCGATGGATGTAGGATTGATGATGACAAGTTTGATATGTGGAAGTATTGTTCATTTTATTGTCAGCAAGATGTGAATATTTTGAGAGAAGGCTTTAATAAATTCAGGAATGGTTTCATTGAGGATTTCGATATTGATCCATTTAAGTTCATTTCGATATCGTCTTTGGCTAATGAAGTGTTTAAGCAAAGGGTCTATTATCCTAATCGTAATTTGTTTGAGTTAGGTGGAGTCGTTAGAAAGTTTTGCTCAAGGGCTATATATGGAGGTAGATGCATGACGGCTTACAATAAGAAATGGCATACAACGGTACCTTTGTGTGATTTCGATGCGGTTAGTTTATATCCATCAGCAATGGCGAGATTGTATACAGTTGAAGGGAGGCCGATAGTGATAACAGAAGATAAACTCAATTACAAATTTCTTTCAAAGCAGTCGGCATATGTTGTCGATATTGAGATAACGAAAGTGAATAAACATTATCCGTTTCCGTTGATTGTTAGAAAAGTTGACGGTTTGAATTTGAATGATGATAATTTGAAGGATGGAGAGGTTGTTAAAATGACTGTCGATAACATCATTCTTGAGGATTTGATTAAGTTTCAAGAGATAGAGTTCAAGTTAGTGAGAGGGTACTATTGGAATGGCAAGAAAGATTACACGATACAGAAAGAGATAAGGAATATCTTTAGCAAACGTTTGGAGTATAAGAAGAGTGGTAATCCTTTACAACAACTCTATAAGTTGATCATGAATTCTTGCTATGGGAAGACGATTGAGAGATCAATTGAGAAAGACTTTAAGTATTTCAATGAAGGGGAGGAGTTAGATAGATATTGGAAGAAGAACTATTACAAAATCGTTGAAGATAATAACCTTAAAGGTACTGATAATCATGCAGTGAAGACGTTGAAACCAATTGATAAACATTTTAACTTTTCGTTATTGGGTATTCAAGTATTGTCTATGTCAAAGAGAATCATGAATGAAGTTATGTGTTTGGCTTTCGATATCGGTTGTTGTATATAAACTATCTTCCAAAATCTAGACCCCTCAATTTTTTTAAATATATTGAAAATTTTGAGAATAATATACAAATTTTGAATATCATTGAATTTAATATAAAATTAATGGGCATAAATTATTCTACAACTCAAGATCAAGTGCAACATAAACAACAGCATAAATCAAAATCCGATGACAGTTCAGACGATTTCTCACAATCTAATCAAAATTTTGCTGATAATAATGATGACCAAAATATATCTGATAATCAAGATCAGTTTTCGTATAAACAACAGCATAAATCAAAATCCGATGACAGTTCAGACGATTTCTCACAATCTAATCAAAATTTTGCTGATAATAATGATGACCAAAATATATCTGATAATCAAGATCAGTTTTCGTATAAACAACAGCATAAATCAAAATCCGATGACAGTTCAGACGATTTCTCACAATCTAATCAAAATTTCCTGCAATTAAATCGATCTAATGTTAGATCATCAATTCATAACATTCAAACACTGCAATCACCAAATCAAGTTCATAATTTACCACCAATTCAAGGTGTGCAGATACTTCAGCCGCCAAATCAAGTTCATAATTCACCACCAATTAGCACAATGCAGATACTTCAGCCGCCAAATCAAGTTTATAATTCACCACCAATTCAAGGTGTGCGAATACTTCAGCCGCCAAATCAAGTTCATAATTCACCACCAATTAGCACAATGCAGATACTTCAGCCGCCAAATCAAGTTCATAATTCACCACCAATTCAAGGTGTGCGAATACTTCAGCCGCCAAATCAAGTTCATAATTCACCACCAATTAGCACAATGCAGATACTTCAGCCGCCAAATCAAGTTTATAATTCACCACCAATTCAAGGTGTGCGAATACTTCAGCCGCCAAATCAAGTTCATAATTCACCACCAATTAGCACAATGCAGATACTTCAGCCGCCAAATCAAGTTCATAATTCACCACCAATTCAAGGTGTGCGAATACTTCAGCCGCCAAATCAAGTTCATAATTCACCACCAATTAGCACAATGCAGATACTTCAGCCGCCAAATCAAGTTCATAATTCACCACCAATTCAAGGTGTGCGAATACTTCAGCCGCCAAATCAAGTTCATAATTCACCACCAATTAGCACAATGCAGATACTTCAGCCGCCAAATCAAGTTTATAATTCACCACCAATTCAAGGTGTGCGAATACTTCAACCGCCAAATCAAGTTCATAATTCACCACCAATTAGCACAATGCAGATACTTCAGCCTCCAAATCAAGTTTATAATTCACCACCAATTAGCACAATGCAGATACTTCAGCCGCCAAATCAAGTTCATAATTCACCACCAATTAGCACAATGCAGATACTTCAGCCTCCAAATCAAGTTTATAATTCACCACCAATTAGCACAATGCAGATACTTCAGCCGCCAAATCAAGTTCATAATTTACCACCAATTCAAGGTGTGCAGATACTTCAGCCGCCAAATCAAGTTCATAATTCACCACCAATTAGCACAATGCAGATACTTCAGCCGCCAAATCAAGTTCATAATTTACCACCAATTCAAGGTGTCCAGATACTTCAGCCGCCAAATCAAGTTTATAATTCACCACCAATTAGCACAATGCAGATACTTCAGCCGCCAAATCAAGTTCATAATTCACCACCAATTCAAGGTGTGCGAATACTTCAACCGCCAAATCAAGTTCATAATTCACCACCAATTAGCACAATGCAGATACTTCAGCCGCCAAATCAAGTTCATAATTCACCACCAATTAGCACAATGCAGATACTTCAGCCGCCAAATCAAGTTCATAATTCACCACCAATTCAAGGTGTGCAGATACTTCAGCCGCCAAATCAAGTTCATAATTCACCACCAATTAGCACAATGCAGATACTTCAGCCGCCAAATCAAGTTTATAATTCACCACCAATTCAAGGTGTGCGAATACTTCAGCCGCCAAATCAAGTTTATAATTCACCACCAATTAGCACAATGCAGATACTTCAGCCGCCAAATCAAGTTTATAATTCACCACCAATTCAAGGTGTGCGAATACTTCAGCCGCCAAATCAAGTTCATAATTCACCACCAATTAGCACAATGCAGATACTTCAGCCGCCAAATCAAGTTCATAATTCACCACCAATTAGCACAATGCAGATACTTCAGCCGCCAAATCAAGTTCATAATTTACCACCAATTCAAGGTGTCCAGATACTTCAGCCGCCAAATCAAGTTTATAATTCACCACCAATTAGCACAATGCAGATACTTCAGCCGCCAAATCAAGTTCATAATTCACCACCAATTCAAGGTGTGCGAATACTTCAACCGCCAAATCAAGTTCATAATTCACCACCAATTAGCACAATGCAGATACTTCAGCCGCCAAATCAAGTTCATAATTCACCACCAATTAGCACAATGCAGATACTTCAGCCGCCAAATCAAGTTCATAATTCACCACCAATTCAAGGTGTCCAGATACTTCAGCCGCCAAATCAAGTTCATAATTCACCACCAATTAGCACAATGCAGATACTTCAGCCGCCAAATCAAGTTCATAATTTACCACCAATTCAAGGTGTGCGAATACTTCAGCCGCCAAATCAAGTTCATAATTCACCACCAATTAGCACAATGCAGATACTTCAGCCGCCAAATCAAGTTTATAATTCACCACCAATTAGCACAATGCAGATACTTCAGCCGCCAAATCAAGTTCATAATTCACCACCAATTAGCACAATGCAGATACTTCAGCCGCCAAATCAAGTTTATAATTCACCACCAATTCAAGGTGTGCGAATACTTCAGCCGCCAAATCAAGTTCATAATTCACCACCAATTAGCACAATGCAGATACTTCAGCCGCCAAATCAAGTTCATAATTTACCACCAATTCAAGGTGTCCAGATACTTCAGCCGCCAAATCAAGTTCATAATTCACCACCAATTAGCACAATGCAGATACTTCAGCCGCCAAATCAAGTTCATAATTCACCACCAATTAGCACAATGCAGATACTTCAGCCTCCAAATCAAGTTTATAATTCACCACCAATTAGCACAATGCAGATACTTCAGCCGCCAAATCAAGTTCATAATTTACCACCAATTCAAGGTGTGCAGATACTTCAGCCGCCAAATCAAGTTCATAATTCACCACCAATTAGCACAATGCAGATACTTCAGCCGCCAAATCAAGTTCATAATTCACCACCAATTAGCACAATGCAGATACTTCAGCCTCCAAATCAAGTTTATAATTCACCACCAATTAGCACAATGCAGATACTTCAGCCGCCAAATCAAGTTCATAATTTACCACCAATTCAAGGTGTGCAGATACTTCAGCCGCCAAATCAAGTTCATAATTCACCACCAATTAGCACAATGCAGATACTTCAGCCGCCAAATCAAGTTCATAATTTACCACCAATTCAAGGTGTCCAGATACTTCAGCCGCCAAATCAAGTTTATAATTCACCACCAATTAGCACAATGCAGATACTTCAGCCGCCAAATCAAGTTTATAATTCACCACCAATTAGCACAATGCAGATACTTCAGCCGCCAAATCAAGTTCATAATTCACCACCAATTAGCACAATGCAGATACTTCAGCCGCCAAATCAAGTTCATAATTCACCACCAATTAGCACAATGCAGATACTTCAGCCGCCAAATCAAGTTCATAATTTACCACCAATTCAAGGTGTGCGAATACTTCAGCCGCCAAATCAAGTTCATAATTTACCACCAATTCAAGGTGTGCGAATACTTCAGCCGCCAAATCAAGTTCATAATTCACCACCAATTAGCACAATGCAGATACTTCAGCCGCCAAATCAAGTTCATAATTCACCACCAATTCAAGGTGTGCGAATACTTCAGCCGCCAAATCAAGTTCATAATTCACCACCAATTAGCACAATGCAGATACTTCAGCCGCCAAATCAAGTTTATAATTCACCACCAATTCAAGGTGTGCAGATACTTCAGCCGCCAAATCAAGTTCATAATTCACCACCAATTCAAGGTGTGCGAATACTTCAGCCGCCAAATCAAGTTCATAATTTACCACCAATTCAAGGTGTGCAGATACTTCAGCCGCCAAATCAAGTTCATAATTCACCACCAATTAGCACAATGCAGATACTTCAGCCGCCAAATCAAGTTCATAATTCACCACCAATTAGCACAATGCAGATACTTCAGCCGCCAAATCAAGTTCATAATTCACCACCAATTCAAGGTGTGCGAATACTTCAGCCGCCAAATCAAGTTCATAATTCACCACCAATTCAAGGTGTGCGAATACTTCAGCCGCCAAATCAAGTTCATAATTTACCACCAATTCAAGGTGTGCGAATACTTCAGCCGCCAAATCAAGTTCATAATTTACCACCAATTAGCACAATGCAGATACTTCAGCCGCCAAATCAAGTTCATAATTCACCACCAATTAGCACAATGCAGATACTTCAGCCGCCAAATCAAGTTCATAATTTACCACCAATTCAAGGTGTCCAGATACTTCAGCCGCCAAATCAAGTTCATAATTCACCACCAATTAGCACAATGCAGATACTTCAGCCGCCAAATCAAGTTTATAATTCACCACCAATTAGCACAATGCAGATACTTCAGCCGCCAAATCAAGTTCATAATTTACCACCAATTCAAGGTGTGCGAATACTTCAGCCGCCAAATCAAGTTCATAATTCACCACCAATTAGCACAATGCAGATACTTCAGCCGCCAAATCAAGTTCATAATTCACCACCAATTAGCACAATGCAGATACTTCAGCCGCCAAATCAAGTTTATAATTCACTACCAATTCAAGGTGTGCGAATACTTCAACCGCCAAATCAAGTTCATAATTCACCACCAATTAGCACAATGCAGATACTTCAGCCGCCAAATCAAGTTTATAATTCACCACCAATTCAAGGTGTCCAGATACTTCAGCCGCCAAATCAAGTTCATAATTCACCACCAATTAGCACAATGCAGATACTTCAGCCGCCAAATCAAATTTATAATTCACCACCAATTAGCACAATGCAGATACTTCAGCCGCCAAATCAAGTTTATAATTCACCACCAATTAGCACAATGCAGATACTTCAGCCGCCAAATCAAGTTCATAATTTACCACCAATTCAAGGTGTGCGAATACTTCAGCCGCCAAATCAAGTTCATAATTCACCACCAATTCAAGGTGTGCGAATACTTCAGCCGCCAAATCAAGTTCATAATTCACCACCAATTAGCACAATGCAGATACTTCAGCCGCCAAATCAAGTTTATAATTCACCACCAATTAGCACAATGCAGATACTTCAGCCGCCAAATCAAGTTCATAATTCACCACCAATTAGCACAATGCAGATACTTCAGCCGCCAAATCAAGTTCATAATTCACCACCAATTAGCACAATGCAGATACTTCAGCCGCCAAATCAAGTTTATAATTCACCACCAATTCAAGGTGTGCGAATACTTCAACCGCCAAATCAAGTTCATAATTCACCACCAATTAGCACAATGCAGATACTTCAGCCGCCAAATCAAGTTCATAATTCACCACCAATTAGCACAATGCAGATACTTCAGCCTCCAAATCAAGTTTATAATTCACCACCAATTAGCACAATGCAGATACTTCAGCCGCCAAATCAAGTTCATAATTTACCACCAATTCAAGGTGTGCAGATACTTCAGCCGCCAAATCAAGTTCATAATTCACCACCAATTAGCACAATGCAGATACTTCAGCCGCCAAATCAAGTTCATAATTTACCACCAATTCAAGGTGTCCAGATACTTCAGCCGCCAAATCAAGTTTATAATTCACCACCAATTAGCACAATGCAGATACTTCAGCCGCCAAATCAAGTTTATAATTCACCACCAATTAGCACAATGCAGATACTTCAGCCGCCAAATCAAGTTCATAATTCACCACCAATTAGCACAATGCAGATACTTCAGCCGCCAAATCAAGTTCATAATTCACCACCAATTAGCACAATGCAGATACTTCAGCCGCCAAATCAAGTTCATAATTTACCACCAATTCAAGGTGTGCGAATACTTCAGCCGCCAAATCAAGTTCATAATTTACCACCAATTCAAGGTGTGCGAATACTTCAGCCGCCAAATCAAGTTCATAATTCACCACCAATTAGCACAATGCAGATACTTCAGCCGCCAAATCAAGTTCATAATTCACCACCAATTCAAGGTGTGCGAATACTTCAGCCGCCAAATCAAGTTCATAATTCACCACCAATTAGCACAATGCAGATACTTCAGCCGCCAAATCAAGTTTATAATTCACCACCAATTCAAGGTGTGCAGATACTTCAGCCGCCAAATCAAGTTCATAATTCACCACCAATTCAAGGTGTGCGAATACTTCAGCCGCCAAATCAAGTTCATAATTTACCACCAATTCAAGGTGTGCAGATACTTCAGCCGCCAAATCAAGTTCATAATTCACCACCAATTAGCACAATGCAGATACTTCAGCCGCCAAATCAAGTTCATAATTCACCACCAATTAGCACAATGCAGATGTCAAGCATAATTCACCACCAATTCAAGAATACTTCAGCCGCCAAATCAAGTTCATAATTCACCACCAATTCAAGGTGTGCGAATACTTCAGCCGCCAAATCAAGTTCATAATTTACCACCAATTCAAGGTGTGCGAATACTTCAGCCGCCAAATCAAGTTCATAATTTACCACCAATTAGCACAATGCAGATACTTCAGCCGCCAAATCAAGTTCATAATTCACCACCAATTAGCACAATGCAGATACTTCAGCCGCCAAATCAAGTTCATAATTCACCACCAATTCAAGGTGTGCAGATACTTCAGCCGCCAAATCAAGTTCATAATTCACCACCAATTAGCACAATGCAGATACTTCAGCCGCCAAATCAAGTTTATAATTCACCACCAATTAGCACAATGCAGATACTTCAGCCGCCAAATCAAGTTCATAATTTACCACCAATTCAAGGTGTGCGAATACTTCAGCCGCCAAATCAAGTTCATAATTCACCACCAATTAGCACAATGCAGATACTTCAGCCGCCAAATCAAGTTCATAATTCACCACCAATTAGCACAATGCAGATACTTCAGCCGCCAAATCAAGTTTATAATTCACCACCAATTAGCACAATGCAGATACTTCAGCCGCCAAATCAAGTTCATAATTCACCACCAATTAGCACAATGCAGATACTTCAGCCGCCAAATCAAGTTCATAATTCACCACCAATTAGCACAATGCAGATACTTCAGCCGCCAAATCAAGTTCATAATTTACCACCAATTCAAGGTGTGCGAATACTTCAGCCGCCAAATCAAGTTCATAATTCACCACCAATTAGCACAATGCAGATACTTCAGCCGCCAAATCAAGTTCATAATTCACCACCAATTAGCACAATGCAGATACTTCAGCCGCCAAATCAAGTTCATAATTCACCACCAATTCAAGGTGTGCGAATACTTCAACCGCCAAATCAAGTTCATAATTCACCACCAATTAGCACAATGCAGATACTTCAGCCGCCAAATCAAGTTCATAATTCACCACCAATTAGCACAATGCAGATACTTCAGCCGCCAAATCAAGTTCATAATTCACCACCAATTAGCACAATGCAGATACTTCAGCCTCCAAATCAAGTTTATAATTCACCACCAATTAGCACAATGCAGATACTTCAGCCGCCAAATCAAGTTCATAATTTACCACCAATTCAAGGTGTGCAGATACTTCAGCCGCCAAATCAAGTTCATAATTCACCACCAATTAGCACAATGCAGATACTTCAGCCGCCAAATCAAGTTCATAATTCACCACCAATTAGCACAATGCAGATACTTCAGCCGCCAAATCAAGTTCATAATTCACCACCAATTAGCACAATGCAGATACTTCAGCCGCCAAATCAAGTTTATAATTCACCACCAATTCAAGGTGTGCGAATACTTCAACCGCCAAATCAAGTTCATAATTCACCACCAATTAGCACAATGCAGATACTTCAGCCGCCAAATCAAGTTTATAATTCACCACCAATTCAAGGTGTGCGAATACTTCAACCGCCAAATCAAGTTCATAATTCACCACCAATTAGCACAATGCAGATACTTCAGCCTCCAAATCAAGTTCATAATTCACCACCAATTAGCACAATGCAGATACTTCAGCCGCCAAATCAAGTTCATAATTTACCACCAATTCAAGGTGTGCAGATACTTCAGCCGCCAAATCAAGTTCATAATTCACCACCAATTAGCACAATGCAGATACTTCAGCCGCCAAATCAAGTTCATAATTTACCACCAATTCAAGGTGTCCAGATACTTCAGCCGCCAAATCAAGTTTATAATTCACCACCAATTAGCACAATGCAGATACTTCAGCCGCCAAATCAAGTTTATAATTCACCACCAATTAGCACAATGCAGATACTTCAGCCGCCAAATCAAGTTCATAATTCACCACCAATTAGCACAATGCAGATACTTCAGCCGCCAAATCAAGTTCATAATTCACCACCAATTAGCACAATGCAGATACTTCAGCCGCCAAATCAAGTTCATAATTCACCACCAATTAGCACAATGCAGATACTTCAGCCGCCAAATCAAGTTCATAATTTACCACCAATTCAAGGTGTGCGAATACTTCAGCCGCCAAATCAAGTTCATAATTCACCACCAATTAGCACAATGCAGATACTTCAGCCGCCAAATCAAGTTCATAATTCACCACCAATTAGCACAATGCAGATACTTCAGCCGCCAAATCAAGTTCATAATTCACCACCAATTCAAGGTGTGCGAATACTTCAGCCGCCAAATCAAGTTCATAATTCACCACCAATTAGCACAATGCAGATACTTCAGCCGCCAAATCAAGTTCATAATTCACCACCAATTAGCACAATGCAGATACTTCAGCCGCCAAATCAAGTTCATAATTCACCACCAATTAGCACAATGCAGATACTTCAGCCGCCAAATCAAGTTCATAATTCACCACCAATTAGCACAATGCAGATACTTCAGCCGCCAAATCAAGTTCATAATTTACCACCAATTCAAGGTGTGCAGATACTTCAGCCGCCAAATCAAGTTCATAATTCACCACCAATTAGCACAATGCAGATACTTCAGCCGCCAAATCAAGTTCATAATTCACCACCAATTCAAGGTGTGCAGATACTTCAGCCGCCAAATCAAGTTCATAATTCACCACCAATTAGCACAATGCAGATACTTCAGCCGCCAAATCAAGTTTATAATTCACCACCAATTAGCACAATGCAGATACTTCAGCCGCCAAATCAAGTTCATAATTTACCACCAATTCAAGGTGTCCAGATACTTCAGCCGCCAAATCAAGTTCATAATTCACCACCAATTAGCACAATGCAGATACTTCAGCCTCCAAATCAAGTTTATAATTCACCACCAATTAGCACAATGCAGATACTTCAGCCGCCAAATCAAGTTCATAATTTACCACCAATTCAAGGTGTGCAGATACTTCAGCCGCCAAATCAAGTTCATAATTCACCACCAATTAGCACAATGCAGATACTTCAGCCGCCAAATCAAGTTCATAATTCACCACCAATTAGCACAATGCAGATACTTCAGCCGCCAAATCAAGTTTATAATTCACCACCAATTAGCACAATGCAGATACTTCAGCCGCCAAATCAAGTTTATAATTCACCACCAATTAGCACAATGCAGATACTTCAGCCGCCAAATCAAGTTCATAATTTACCACCAATTCAAGGTGTGCAGATACTTCAGCCGCCAAATCAAGTTCATAATTCACCACCAATTAGCACAATGCAGATACTTCAGCCGCCAAATCAAGTTCATAATTTACCACCAATTAGCACAATGCAGATACTTCAGCCGCCAAATCAAGTTTATAATTCACCACCAATTAGCACAATGCAGATACTTCAGCCGCCAAATCAAGTTCATAATTCACCACCAATTAGCACAATGCAGATACTTCAGCCGCCAAATCAAGTTTATAATTCACCACCAATTAGCACAATGCAGATACTTCAGCCGCCAAATCAAGTTCATAATTCACCACCAATTAGCACAATGCAGATACTTCAGCCGCCAAATCAAGTTCATAATTCACCACCAATTAGCACAATGCAGATACTTCAGCCGCCAAATCAAGTTCATAATTTACCACCAATTCAAGGTGTGCGAATACTTCAGCCGCCAAATCAAGTTCATAATTTACCACCAATTAGCACAATGCAGATACTTCAGCCGCCAAATCAAGTTTATAATTCACCACCAATTAGCACAATGCAGATACTTCAGCCGCCAAATCAAGTTCATAATTCACCACCAATTCAAGGTGTGCGAATACTTCAGCCGCCAAATCAAGTTCATAATTCACCACCAATTAGCACAATGCAGATACTTCAGCCGCCAAATCAAGTTCATAATTCACCACCAATTAGCACAATGCAGATACTTCAGCCGCCAAATCAAGTTCATAATTCACCACCAATTCAAGGTGTGCGAATACTTCAACCGCCAAATCAAGTTCATAATTCACCACCAATTAGCACAATGCAGATACTTCAGCCGCCAAATCAAGTTCATAATTCACCACCAATTAGCACAATGCAGATACTTCAGCCGCCAAATCAAGTTCATAATTTACCACCAATTCAAGGTGTGCGAATACTTCAGCCGCCAAATCAAGTTCATAATTTACCACCAATTCAAGGTGTCCAGATACTTCAGCCGCCAAATCAAGTTTATAATTCACCACCAATTAGCACAATGCAGATACTTCAGCCGCCAAATCAAGTTCATAATTCACCACCAATTAGCACAATGCAGATACTTCAGCCGCCAAATCAAGTTCATAATTCACCACCAATTAGCACAATGCAGATACTTCAGCCGCCAAATCAAGTTCATAATTCACCACCAATTAGCACAATGCAGATACTTCAGCCGCCAAATCAAGTTCATAATTCACCACCAATTCAAGGTGTGCGAATACTTCAACCGCCAAATCAAGTTCATAATTCACCACCAATTAGCACAATGCAGATACTTCAGCCGCCAAATCAAGTTCATAATTCACCACCAATTAGCACAATGCAGATACTTCAGCCGCCAAATCAAGTTTATAATTCACCACCAATTAGCACAATGCAGATACTTCAGCCGCTAAATCAAGTTCATAATTCACCACCAATTAGCACAATGCAGATACTTCAGCCGCCAAATCAAGTTCATAATTCACCACCAATTAGCACAATGCAGATACTTCAGCCGCCAAATCAAGTTCATAATTCACCACCAATTCAAGGTGTGCGAATACTTCAACCGCCAAATCAAGTTCATAATTCACCACCAATTAGCACAATGCAGATACTTCAGCCGCTAAATCAAGTTTATAATTCACCACCAATTAGCACAATGCAGATACTTCAGCCGCCAAATCAAGTTCATAATTCACCACCAATTAGCACAATGCAGATACTTCAGCCGCCAAATCAAGTTCATAATTCACCACCAATTCAAGGTGTGCGAATACTTCAACCGCCAAATCAAGTTCATAATTCACCACCAATTAGCACAATGCAGATACTTCAGCCGCCAAATCAAGTTTATAATTCACCACCAATTAGCACAATGCAGATACTTCAGCCGCCAAATCAAGTTCATAATTCACCACCAATTCAAGGTGTGCGAATACTTCAGCCGCCAAATCAAGTTCATAATTCACCACCAATTAGCACAATGCAGATACTTCAGCCGCCAAATCAAGTTCATAATTCACCACCAATTAGCACAATGCAGATACTTCAGCCGCCAAATCAAGTTCATAATTCACCACCAATTCAAGGTGTGCGAATACTTCAACCGCCAAATCAAGTTCATAATTCACCACCAATTAGCACAATGCAGATACTTCAGCCGCCAAATCAAGTTTATAATTCACCACCAATTCAAGGTGTGCGAATACTTCAACCGCCAAATCAAGTTCATAATTCACCACCAATTAGCACAATGCAGATACTTCAGCCTCCAAATCAAGTTCATAATTTACCACCAATTCAAGGTGTGCGAATACTTCAACCGCCAAATCAAGTTCATAATTCACCACCAATTAGCACAATGCAGATACTTCAGCCGCCAAATCAAGTTTATAATTCACCACCAATTAGCACAATGCAGATACTTCAGCCGCCAAATCAAGTTCATAATTCACCACCAATTAGCACAATGCAGATACTTCAGCCTCCAAATCAAGTTTATAATTCACCACCAATTAGCACAATGCAGATACTTCAGCCGCCAAATCAAGTTCATAATTTACCACCAATTCAAGGTGTGCAGATACTTCAGCCGCCAAATCAAGTTCATAATTCACCACCAATTAGCACAATGCAGATACTTCAGCCGCCAAATCAAGTTCATAATTTACCACCAATTCAAGGTGTCCAGATACTTCAGCCGCCAAATCAAGTTTATAATTCACCACCAATTAGCACAATGCAGATACTTCAGCCGCCAAATCAAGTTCATAATTCACCACCAATTCAAGGTGTGCGAATACTTCAACCGCCAAATCAAGTTCATAATTCACCACCAATTAGCACAATGCAGATACTTCAGCCGCCAAATCAAGTTCATAATTCACCACCAATTAGCACAATGCAGATACTTCAGCCGCCAAATCAAGTTCATAATTCACCACCAATTCAAGGTGTCCAGATACTTCAGCCGCCAAATCAAGTTCATAATTCACCACCAATTAGCACAATGCAGATACTTCAGCCGCCAAATCAAGTTCATAATTCACCACCAATTAGCACAATGCAGATACTTCAGCCGCCAAATCAAGTTCATAATTTACCACCAATTCAAGGTGTGCGAATACTTCAGCCGCCAAATCAAGTTCATAATTTACCACCAATTAGCACAATGCAGATACTTCAGCCGCCAAATCAAGTTTATAATTCACCACCAATTAGCACAATGCAGATACTTCAGCCGCCAAATCAAGTTCATAATTCACCACCAATTAGCACAATGCAGATACTTCAGCCGCCAAATCAAGTTTATAATTCACCACCAATTAGCACAATGCAGAT
The DNA here is from genome assembly GCA_039105265.1 of Tritrichomonas musculus. Classification (NCBI taxonomy): domain Eukaryota; phylum Parabasalia; order Tritrichomonadida; family Tritrichomonadidae; genus Tritrichomonas; species Tritrichomonas musculus. The sequence continues at coordinate 7,842 of JAPFFF010000365.1, read as the reverse complement.
ACTTCAGCCGCCAAATCAAGTTCATAATTCACCACCAATTAGCACAATGCAGATACTTCAGCCGCCAAATCAAGTTCATAATTTACCACCAATTAGCACAATGCAGATACTTCAGCCGCCAAATCAAGTTCATAATTCACCACCAATTCAAGGTGTGCGAATACTTCAGCCGCCAAATCAAGTTCATAATTCACCACCAATTAGCACAATGCAGATACTTCAGCCGCCAAATCAAGTTCATAATTCACCACCAATTCAAGGTGTGCGAATACTTCAGCCGCCAAATCAAGTTCATAATTCACCACCAATTAGCACAATGCAGATACTTCAGCCGCCAAATCAAGTTTATAATTCACCACCAATTAGCACAATGCAGATACTTCAGCCGCCAAATCAAGTTCATAATTCACCACCAATTCAAGGTGTGCGAATACTTCAGCCGCCAAATCAAGTTCATAATTCACCACCAATTAGCACAATGCAGATACTTCAGCCGCCAAATCAAGTTCATAATTTACCACCAATTCAAGGTGTGCGAATACTTCAGCCGCCAAATCAAGTTCATAATTCACCACCAATTAGCACAATGCAGATACTTCAGCCGCCAAATCAAGTTCATAATTCACCACCAATTAGCACAATGCAGATACTTCAGCCGCCAAATCAAGTTTATAATTCACCACCAATTAGCACAATGCAGATACTTCAGCCGCCAAATCAAGTTCATAATTCACCACCAATTCAAGGTGTGCGAATACTTCAACCGCCAAATCAAGTTCATAATTCACCACCAATTAGCACAATGCAGATACTTCAGCCGCCAAATCAAGTTTATAATTCACCACCAATTCAAGGTGTGCGAATACTTCAACCGCCAAATCAAGTTCATAATTCACCACCAATTAGCACAATGCAGATACTTCAGCCTCCAAATCAAGTTTATAATTCACCACCAATTAGCACAATGCAGATACTTCAGCCGCCAAATCAAGTTCATAATTCACCACCAATTCAAGGTGTGCAGATACTTCAGCCGCCAAATCAAGTTCATAATTCACCACCAATTAGCACAATGCAGATACTTCAGCCGCCAAATCAAGTTCATAATTTACCACCAATTCAAGGTGTCCAGATACTTCAGCCGCCAAATCAAGTTTATAATTCACCACCAATTAGCACAATGCAGATACTTCAGCCGCCAAATCAAGTTTATAATTCACCACCAATTAGCACAATGCAGATACTTCAGCCGCCAAATCAAGTTCATAATTCACCACCAATTAGCACAATGCAGATACTTCAGCCGCCAAATCAAGTTCATAATTCACCACCAATTAGCACAATGCAGATACTTCAGCCGCCAAATCAAGTTCATAATTCACCACCAATTAGCACAATGCAGATACTTCAGCCGCCAAATCAAGTTCATAATTTACCACCAATTCAAGGTGTGCGAATACTTCAGCCGCCAAATCAAGTTCATAATTCACCACCAATTAGCACAATGCAGATACTTCAGCCGCCAAATCAAGTTCATAATTCACCACCAATTAGCACAATGCAGATACTTCAGCCGCCAAATCAAGTTCATAATTCACCACCAATTCAAGGTGTGCGAATACTTCAACCGCCAAATCAAGTTCATAATTCACCACCAATTAGCACAATGCAGATACTTCAGCCGCCAAATCAAGTTCATAATTCACCACCAATTAGCACAATGCAGATACTTCAGCCGCCAAATCAAGTTCATAATTCACCACCAATTAGCACAATGCAGATACTTCAGCCGCCAAATCAAGTTCATAATTCACCACCAATTAGCACAATGCAGATACTTCAGCCGCCAAATCAAGTTCATAATTTACCACCAATTCAAGGTGTGCAGATACTTCAGCCGCCAAATCAAGTTCATAATTCACCACCAATTAGCACAATGCAGATACTTCAGCCGCCAAATCAAGTTCATAATTTACCACCAATTCAAGGTGTCCAGATACTTCAGCCGCCAAATCAAGTTTATAATTCACCACCAATTAGCACAATGCAGATACTTCAGCCGCCAAATCAAGTTTATAATTCACCACCAATTAGCACAATGCAGATACTTCAGCCGCCAAATCAAGTTCATAATTCACCACCAATTAGCACAATGCAGATACTTCAGCCGCCAAATCAAGTTCATAATTCACCACCAATTCAAGGTGTGCGAATACTTCAGCCGCCAAATCAAGTTCATAATTCACCACCAATTAGCACAATGCAGATACTTCAGCCGCCAAATCAAGTTCATAATTTACCACCAATTCAAGGTGTGCGAATACTTCAGCCGCCAAATCAAGTTCATAATTCACCACCAATTAGCACAATGCAGATACTTCAGCCGCCAAATCAAGTTCATAATTCACCACCAATTAGCACAATGCAGATACTTCAGCCGCCAAATCAAGTTCATAATTCACCACCAATTCAAGGTGTGCAGATACTTCAGCCGCCAAATCAAGTTTATAATTCACCACCAATTAGCACAATGCAGATACTTCAGCCGCCAAATCAAGTTCATAATTCACCACCAATTAGCACAATGCAGATACTTCAGCCTCCAAATCAAGTTTATAATTCACCACCAATTAGCACAATGCAGATACTTCAGCCGCCAAATCAAGTTCATAATTTACCACCAATTCAAGGTGTGCAGATACTTCAGCCGCCAAATCAAGTTCATAATTCACCACCAATTAGCACAATGCAGATACTTCAGCCGCCAAATCAAGTTCATAATTTACCACCAATTCAAGGTGTCCAGATACTTCAGCCGCCAAATCAAGTTTATAATTCACCACCAATTAGCACAATGCAGATACTTCAGCCGCCAAATCAAGTTTATAATTCACCACCAATTAGCACAATGCAGATACTTCAGCCGCCAAATCAAGTTCATAATTCACCACCAATTAGCACAATGCAGATACTTCAGCCGCCAAATCAAGTTCATAATTCACCACCAATTAGCACAATGCAGATACTTCAGCCGCCAAATCAAGTTCATAATTTACCACCAATTAGCACAATGCAGATACTTCAGCCGCCAAATCAAGTTCATAATTCACCACCAATTCAAGGTGTGCGAATACTTCAGCCGCCAAATCAAGTTCATAATTCACCACCAATTAGCACAATGCAGATACTTCAGCCGCCAAATCAAGTTCATAATTCACCACCAATTAGCACAATGCAGATACTTCAGCCGCCAAATCAAGTTCATAATTCACCACCAATTAGCACAATGCAGATACTTCAGCCGCCAAATCAAGTTTATAATTCACCACCAATTAGCACAATGCAGATACTTCAGCCGCCAAATCAAGTTCATAATTCACCACCAATTCAAGGTGTGCAGATACTTCAGCCGCCAAATCAAGTTTATAATTCACCACCAATTAGCACAATGCAGATACTTCAGCCGCTAAATCAAGTTCATAATTCACCACCAATTCAAGGTGTGCGAATACTTCAGCCGCCAAATCAAGTTTATAATTCACCACCAATTAGCACAATGCAGATACTTCAGCCGCCAAATCAAGTTCATAATTCACCACCAATTCAAGGTGTGCGAATACTTCAGCCGCCAAATCAAGTTCATAATTCACCACCAATTCAAGGTGTGCAGATACTTCAGCCGCCAAATCAAGTTCATAATTCACCACCAATTAGCACAATGCAGATACTTCAGCCGCCAAATCAAGTTTATAATTCACCACCAATTAGCACAATGCAGATACTTCAGCCGCCAAATCAAGTTCATAATTCACCACCAATTCAAGGTGTGCGAATACTTCAGCCGCCAAATCAAGTTTATAATTCACCACCAATTAGCACAATGCAGATACTTCAGCCGCCAAATCAAGTTCATAATTCACCACCAATTCAAGGTGTGCGAATACTTCAGCCGCCAAATCAAGTTCATAATTCACCACCAATTAGCACAATGCAGATACTTCAGCCGCCAAATCAAGTTCATAATTCACCACCAATTAGCACAATGCAGATACTTCAGCCGCCAAATCAAGTTCATAATTCACCACCAATTAGCACAATGCAGATACTTCAGCCGCCAAATCAAGTTTATAATTCACCACCAATTAGCACAATGCAGATACTTCAGCCGCCAAATCAAGTTCATAATTTACCACCAATTCAAGGTGTGCGAATACTTCAGCCGCCAAATCAAGTTCATAATTTACCACCAATTCAAGGTGTGCGAATACTTCAGCCGCCAAATCAAGTTTATAATTCACCACCAATTAGCACAATGCAGATACTTCAGCCGCCAAATCAAGTTCATAATTCACCACCAATTCAAGGTGTGCGAATAATTCAGCCGCCAAATCAAGTTTATAATTCACCACCAATTAGCACAATGCAGATACTTCAGCCGCCAAATCAAGTTCATAATTTACCACCAATTCAAGGTGTGCGAATACTTCAGCCGCCAAATCAAGTTCATAATTCACCACCAATTCAAGGTGTGCGAATACTTCAGCCGCCAAATCAAGTTCATAATTTACCACCAATTCAAGGTGTGCGAATACTTCAGCCGCCAAATCAAGTTTATAATTCACCACCAATTAGCACAATGCAGATACTTCAGCCGCCAAATCAAGTTCATAATTCACCACCAATTCAAGGTGTGCGAATAATTCAGCCGCCAAATCAAGTTTATAATTCACCACCAATTAGCACAATGCAGATACTTCAGCCGCCAAATCAAGTTCATAATTTACCACCAATTCAAGGTGTGCGAATACTTCAGCCGCCAAATCAAGTTCATAATTCACCACCAATTCAAGGTGTGCGAATACTTCAGCCGCCAAATCAAGTTCATAATTCACCACCAATTAGCACAATGCAGATACTTCAGCCGCCAAATCAAGTTTATAATTCACCACCAATTAGCACAATGCAGATACTTCAGCCGCCAAATCAAGTTCATAATTCACCACCAATTAGCACAATGCAGATACTTCAGCCGCCAAATCAAGTTTATAATTCACCACCAATTAGCACAATGCAGATACTTCAGCCGCCAAATCAAGTTCATAATTCACCACCAATTAGCACAATGCAGATACTTCAGCCGCCAAATCAAGTTCATAATTCACCACCAATTAGCACAATGCAGATACTTCAGCCGCCAAATCAAGTTCATAATTCACCACCAATTAGCACAATGCAGATACTTCAGCCGCCAAATCAAGTTTATAATTCACCACCAATTAGCACAATGCAGATACTTCAGCCGCCAAATCAAGTTCATAATTCACCACCAATTAGCACAATGCAGATACTTCAGCCGCCAAATCAAGTTTATAATTCACCACCAATTAGCACAATGCAGATACTTCAGCCGCCAAATCAAGTTTATAATTCACCACCAATTAGCACAATGAAGATACTTCAGCCGCCAAATCAAGTTCATAATTCACCACCAATTAGCACAATGCAGATACTTCAGCCGCCAAATCAAGTTCATAATTCACCACCAATTAGCACAATGCAGATACTTCAGCCGCCAAATCAAGTTCATAATTCACCACCAATTCAAATTCATTATTCACCACCCATTGGCACAATGCAGATACTTCAGCCGCCAAATCAAGTTCATAATTCATCACCAATTCAAGGTGTGCGAATACTTCAGCCGCCAAATCAAGTTTATAATTCACCACCAATTAGCACAATGCAGATACTTCAGCCGCCAAATCAAGTTTATAATTCACCACCCATTGGCACAATGCAGATACTTCAGCCGCCAAATCAAGTTCATAATTCACCACCAATTCAAGGTGTGCGAATACTTCAGCCGCCAAATCAAGTTCATAATTCACCACCAATTCAAGGTGTGCGAATACTTCAGCCGCCAAATCAAGTTCATAATTCACCACCAATTCAAGGTGTGCGAATACTTCAGCCGCCAAATCAAGTTCATAATTCACCACCAATTAGCACAATGCAGATACTTCAGCCGCCAAATCAAGTTCATAATTCACCACCAATTAGCACAATGCAGATACTTCAGCCGCCAAATCAAGTTCATAATTCACCACCAATTAGCACAATGCAGATACTTCAGCCGCCAAATCAAGTTTATAATTCACCACCAATTAGCACAATGCAGATACTTCAGCCGCCAAATCAAGTTTATAATTCACCACCAATTAGCACAATGCAGATACTTCAGCCGCCAAATCAAGTTCATAATTCACCACCAATTCAAGGTGTGCGAATAATTCAGCCGCCAAATCAAGTTTATAATTCACCACCAATTAGCACAATGCAGATACTTCAGCCGCCAAATCAAGTTCATAATTCACCACCAATTAGCACAATGCAGATACTTCAGCCGCCAAATCAAGTTCATAATTCACCACCAATTAGCACAATGCAGATACTTCAGCCGCCAAATCAAGTTTATAATTCACCACCAATTAGCACAATGCAGATACTTCAGCCGCCAAATCAAGTTCATAATTCACCACCAATTAGCACAATGCAGATACTTCAGCCGCCAAATCAAGTTCATAATTCACCACCAATTAGCACAATGCAGATACTTCAGCCGCCAAATCAAGTTTATAATTCACCACCAATTAGCACAATGCAGATACTTCAGCCGCCAAATCAAGTTCATAATTCACCACCAATTAGCACAATGCAGATACTTCAGCCGCCAAATCAAGTTCATAATTTACCACCAATTAGCACAATGCAGATACTTCAGCCGCCAAATCAAGTTCATAATTTACCACCAATTCAAGGTGTGCGAATACTTCAGCCGCCAAATCAAGTTTATAATTCACCACCAATTCAAGGTGTGCGAATACTTCAGCCGCCAAATCAAGTTTATAATTCACCACCAATTCAAGGTGTGCGAATACTTCAGCCGCCAAATCAAGAGTATAATTCACCACCAATTAGCACAATGCAGATACTTCAGCCGCCAAATCAAGTTCATAATTTACCACCAATTAGCACAATGCAGATACTTCAGCCGCCAAATCAAGTTCATAATTTACCACCAATTCAAGGTGTGCGAATACTTCAGCCGCCAAATCAAGTTCATAATTTACCACCAATTCAAGGTGTGCGAATACTTCAGCCGCCAAATCAAGTTTATAATTCACCACCAATTAGCACAATGCAGATACTTCAGCCGCCAAATCAAGTTCATAATTCACCACCAATTAGCACAATGCAGATACTTCAGCCGCCAAATCAAGTTTATAATTCACCACCAATTAGCACAATGCAGATACTTCAGCCGCCAAATCAAGTTCATAATTCACCACCAATTAGCACAATGCAGATACTTCAGCCGCCAAATCAAGTTCATAATTCACCACCAATTAGCACAATGCAGATACTTCAGCCGCCAAATCAAGTTTATAATTCACCACCAATTAGCACAATGCAGATACTTCAGCCGCCAAATCAAGTTTATAATTCACCACCAATTAGCACAATGCAGATACTTCAGCCGCCAAATCAAGTTTATAATTCACCACCAATTAGCACAATGCAGATACTTCAGCCGCCAAATCAAGTTCATAATTCACCACCAATTAGCACAATGCAGATACTTCAGCCGCCAAATCAAGTTTATAATTCACCACCAATTAGCACAATGCAGATACTTCAGCCGCCAAATCAAGTTCATAATTCACCACCAATTAGCACAATGCAGATACTTCAGCCGCCAAATCAAGTTTATAATTCACCACCAATTAGCACAATGCAGATACTTCAGCCGCCAAATCAAGTTCATAATTCACCACCAATTAG
>JAPFFF010000364.1:0-24584 GCA_039105265.1 Tritrichomonas musculus | reverse complement strand
GAACTCACTAACAAATGGGTTGAATCCGCGATGAGCCTCGTATTTGGTGAGACTCTTGATATCCTCAATGACAAGTCCATGGTCGAGGAGGAACCAGAGGTAGTAGTTCGAGAATGTCTGATAGGTACCCATTGTATCAACACTCATGGTCAGCTTCCGTTCAGTTTTGTCAACAGATGGGAGCTTATTGCGAGTCATGTAGTCGTGCATATATGGACCAATTGTGGCCTCATCATTGGTGATATCGAAATTGCGGAATACAGGTGGGAAATTGATGAAGTAGTTGATTTTGGATATTGGGCATTTCAGAATGACCTCCGCTTTGAATAGGAAATCGGGATGTTCTTGGTACTTCTGGCTGTTGATGATATACATGCATGAGTTGTAGGTGTTCATATTTTTGGTACCATCCTTATACACCTCGAATCGCTCTATCATGGAACCTGGCATATACATGACTCCCCCGTGATATGGATTGGCATCATGTTTGGTTGAACTGAATGCAGATGGGTATAAGCTGTTGAAATCGACTCCAACAATATGAGTCATCGTGTGTGGAGTATCATATGAGATTACCTTGTGATCAACGGCGTTGTATCTAAAACGGTTTATTTTGGTATGACCCTTGATGTTGACTCGGTGCATGACATTGGATAGACCACCAGTGATGTTGTTCCGTAAGCTGTAATACTCCTGTTCATCGTTGATGAGTGTTGGGAGATGCATCATCTTGCAGTACTTCTTCAGCTGAATTCGGAGTTTGGTTATATTGGGGTCAGTAGTGTAGTATGTGCGTATTGGGGGTCAGATAATGAATCACATCTGGCGGCCTACCCCATGTTAGTCGCTCAAGGGTTTCACGCGATTTTCCTTATTTTTAACCCCATTTTCAGAACTCAAGGTTTTCTAGCTCACTGTCTACAACACTGTGAGCCCCAACTATGAAACTCAATGATTTCTAGCACTTTTTTGGAGTCGAATAATTTGAGCCTCCAATTGAACACCAAACAGTAAATCAAATATTTTTTTAAATTTTTATTTCATTACAAAATGGCTTGCAATAGCAAATCACTTAGAGTTTTCGAATATATCAACAATCTTATCTCACTATTGGAAAACCCAGATGATTTCAATAAATGTGATTTCACACTGCTTTGCGAAAAATATCCTATTATCAACAAATCGAGTTTTATTGCGAAAGTGTTATACATTTCACTACAAACACCGGATAAAACAATTAGATTCTACCCAGATAAAATCAAAGAAATGGGGTTTGAGCACGTCGTTTTAACATCTAATACAAGGAGAAGAATTAACTGTAATTCATTAGAGTTCTTTGTTAACGGTAATACAGAAAAGCAAGTATATAAAGAAAATGAATATTATAACTATTCTATTGAACGAATCAACAAAACAAACCGCGATATGTTATTAAAGCTAAGAGAGAAATATGATATACCAGAACCAACAATATTTAAGGGTACTCATCAAAATATTGTATTAGACTAAAAAAATATACTTTGAATACACAATATTTTTTTACACACAACTAATAAACTCTATACTACCTTCTCGTGTGTTCACCAAGATGAAATCATGATTTTTCATACAACAATATCTCCTCCACAAATCTTCGAATTCAATTGGCATAACAACTTGTTGATATATATATCCCATTTTCTGTCGTGAGAATCCATTAAATATGAAGAAAGATGTGCAGTTATTCTTGTAATCCGTCGGTATTGCTTTAAAGAATTGAACATTAACATAGACAATAGAATGTTTGTGCCGTAATTGAGTGATATAATTGGTAAAATAAGCTGATTTCAATAGCTTTGATTTAATGAAATCCTCACATAAAATGATAGTATTTAGAGGAGATTTTATTGAATTCAACTGTGACTGCATAGCAGACCCAAGCTTTGCTTGTGAAATACATAAAAAGGAGAGCATCTTATTTATCTTCTCTTCATCTAATCGAGTATTATTATTAACGTATTTATCATACAATTCTTTCCATAAATCAAGTTCTTTTAAGTAATTCTCAGCATTTGAATCAGATATAACTTTTATAGGAAGTTTAATCAAAAAAAAAAAAAAAAAAAAAAAAAAAAAAAAAAAAAAAAAAAAACATTTATATCACATTAATGAGAGAATACACCAAATTTTAAAAAGACTGATATGATACATACATATATATCATATAAGCATAATAATTCATAATACTTCAAAAATTTGGTCATTTATAAATAAGCATTATAATTCATAATCGAAAATCCAATGAGATTTCAAAAAATATCTTCAAATATACCTTATTTTTCCAAAAATTAATTTAAAAATAATACTCCAAAATTTCATAGTATTGACTTCGTTTCTCTTTGATTTTTTTTAGAGACTAGGCATGTTATTTTGAGAATCAATATCAGAATTGACACTTTTTTAATCTTGATAATCCATTATCAGTTTACAAACCTGATATCGATATTCTCAGGAAATCGTTAACCAAATATGAAATGTTATATGAAAAATTTTGTAAATTTGATAACGATTATTGGTTATCAATCATTATCAGACATTTTTCACTTGCTAAAAATGATTAGATGATATTTGTCTATTTGTAAAATAATATATAACTTAGATAAAACATATATTCTCGTTTTTTATAAGTTAAAATTTATTATATACAAATATATTTGAATTTTTCATTTCTCAAAAATTTGAATACTTTCGAAAATTTTTTTTCTTGATATAAAAATTTTTCTCGATATTTGATATCGATATCGATTATCAAATTAATAACTTTGTTATCAATATCAAAAAACGTACTGATAATTGATATCGATTAACGAGATATAACAAGCCTATTAGAGACAAAATTTTTTATTTTTCTGAATTCTTTTTTCATAACAAATTTGCAGGTTGTTTTGTCAAAACTTAAATAATCACAGACATTCTTGCTCATTCCAGAGAAAAAAGCTTATAAATCATGAGAACGTTTTTTGGCATTCAAAGTCTTTCTTCAAATTCCAGTAGCGCATTCAAATAATTTCTTTCTTTCTTTTTTTTTTTTTAAGGAAAAAACATTTTAAATATGACATTTCTAAAACTATAAATGCTAACTTGATGATTTGAAAAGTCATATTATTAATATTTTTAGGAAAGAACAGAGAAATTAGTTTTGAATAAATTGAATGTATATTATCGTATTATTGCAATTTGATTAAATGATTATTTTTTCCTTCATTTAGTATTTTCAATCAATACTTAAAAAAATTTAAGGGACCACTATCAAATTCTATGTTAAAAATTCTATGAGTTATCACAAAATTAATTGACTTAAAAAAAATTATTTCTTGAGTATTTTTGCTATATTTTGGTATATATAAATTATATAAATTACATATCATTTATTTCTATTCTTCTTTTAAGCCTATTCCCTTTTTTCAATAAAAATTTAAAAGTTGAAAGGAGTAAAAATTTTACAAAAATGATCGGAATGGTGAAATTTTAAAGTTTTAAACTTTTTCCGAGATAACAACTATTGAATTTTCTTTTCTATGAGTTTTCTCAATATTGAAATGTTTACAAAAAAATATGATAGTGGTCCCTTAAATAAAAAAAAAATAAATGCCCTTGAGATTTACAATTCGACAATTAGTATTTCTTTACCATAGTTTATATTGTAATTATTATTAAAAATTCCTTACAATTATTATAAATTGCTTTTGCTCAATCCATTTATTTTCTAAAAATTTTTACAAAATTTTAATTCAATTTTGCGAAATTTTGCTCTCAATTTTTGACTCAAAATTTTATGAAAATCATTTTTTATTTATGATACAAACTAAAACTAAAGAAGGCTATGATATTCAACTTCCTAATATATTTAAGGGATATAAAATCATAAAAACATTAGGGAATGGAGGTACATCAGCTGTTTTTCAAGTTCAAAAACAAAGAACAGGGAAATTTTACTCAGCCAAAGTTATACCCAAAAAGTATATAAAGGAAAATAATATGACAAATCAAATAAAGACAGAAATTCGAATTATGAAAAAGATAGATCACCCAAATATCGTTAAATTTCACGAATCATTTGAATACAAAAATATAAGACAAGAAATATATATTATTATTATTTCAGAATATTGTGAAAATGGAGATTTATTCACATATTGCGCAAATGAAAGATTTAACAACGAAAATCAGAAAAAATCTGTTTTCATTGGCTTATTAAATGCTATCAAATATCTTCATGATCAAAAAATTGCTCATGGTGACATTAAATTAGACAATATTTTACTTGATTCCAATTTAAATGCCAAATTAACCGATTTTGGATATTGTAAAACTCAAGAAAAAATGGGAGATGATTCAAAAAGTGGAACTTTATATTATGCCGCACCTGAAATGTTCATAAGAGGCGAATTTGATACATTAAAATCTGATATTTGGTCAATTGGAATTTGTTTGTATTGCTTATATCAAAATTGCTTCCCATTCAGAAATGGTAATTATAAATCAATCGTCAACCAAATCACATCTCACAAATTGAGCCTTGGATTCACTATTGAAAAGGATTTGAGAGATATTGTTGAAAGATGCACAGAAAAAGATGCTGAAAATAGACCAACAATCAATGATTTAATCAATGATGAATTCTTCAATTTGGACAAAAACAACTTTGATGAATACAGTGAGCCATCCTCAACAGAAAACGAAAGCAAATCAGAAAATTTTGACAACTATTGCTCTATTTTCATTTAGTTAAATAGAAAATAACTTATTGTTATTAATTTTTTTTTTCAATGCTTTATAAATGTCACTTTTTTGTCATATTTACTTTTTGAGTAAAATTGGGATTTTCAAACCTCAGATTGTGCTTCATAAGGAAGAATCTCTTTCGAGATTTTATTATGACAATCGACACTTTCCATGATTTTTAACAGATACATCAAAAAGTATTCATCTTTTGGAGAAATTTTGGTCAGTTTTTGGACATGCTCATTAACATTAGCATAAAAGTCATGCTGAAGTTGAAATAGAGCTGACTTTGATTGTTCAAGTTCAGATGCGTAAGAAGAAGCTTCAATCTCAAAAGGCCGTAGCTTTTGATCCGATTCCGCCAAAACTTCTTCATTCAAAGCTATTTGCTCTTTGAGGGGATCAATTTCTTTGCTTATTAAATATGCTTTTTTAAAGTTTTTACTTGCTATTGCAGCCTTTTTAGAAGCCTCAAGTTTGGATAATTTAGGCCTTAAATCGTTCAAGCAATCTGAAGTCATTTTAATTTTCATACGTAATTCAACGACTTCTTTATTTATTTCATTCTTTTTTTTTTTCGTAAATTTTTGAATCATTCATTGCTTTGTGGAACCTTTCTCTTGCTTTCTGACACTTTTCTGAGTAACTGAAATGACCTCGAAGTAATTGGATGATTTCAGATGACAACGATTGATTTCTTGACAAATCTGCCATTTTTTGCTTAATATCTTTGTTTTCATCTAATAACAAATTGATCTGTGATTGAATTTTTATATTTTTTTTTTTCAAATTTGAGAGGTCTGTTTGAAGTTTATGAGTTTCAGAGTCTTTTTGGTCATTTAAACGTTCAAGCTTATTTTTGTCTTCTTTCAATCTAATAATTTCTGATTCAAGCTTTTTTTTGTCATGCTTCAACTCATTCAAAAAGTTGATGTTGCTATTCAAAAATTGAATATACTTCATTGAATTTTTCTGACACAAAACATCAAATTTTTCATCCGATAACCGTTTTATGTCAAGGAATTGAAGTAAGAGGCAACGTTCTTCAATCGACTTCCAAATGAAATCGAACAAAGTGTCACTTTTTATTTTATTTTTGTCACTTTTTTCAATTATTCGATAAATTGAGGAAAAAGACAATTCACCAAACTTGTCACTTTTGAGACAATTTTCAATATTTTCAGACAGAAAAGATTCCATGTCAATTGAATAAAAATCAATAGGAAGCAAGTCTCTGCCGTCATTTGATTGCTGCTCGACCAGTAAATTGAGAACAAAATCTAAATTCTGAGAAAATTTTGAAAATTTTTTTTTAGAAATTGTTTAACTGAATTAACTTTGAATATGTGCGATAATTTATATAAATCAAAGAAATAACCACATGTTATACTAATGCTTTGGCCATTGAGAAGCTTGAAAAAAAAATTGACACTTTCATCTTTGATATTATATTTTTTAAGCTCTATCTCTATTTTTGTTATAAGATCATTTATACATGTTTGCTCTTGAAATTCTTTTTGAATTAAACGGGAGTATTTGCAAAATTGATGAAAATTGATTGTTATTATTATCTGATGATAAAATGTATAGATATCAAATTTAGATGATCTTCTTCTTCATCTGATAAATTTTCAAGATTTAAATCAATAAAATTGTCATTTGAATGATTTTGCCTACAATTAAGCATGAAAATAATAGAAAAATTAAGTTTTTCCAGAAAGGTGAAATTCAAGGCCAATTCAATAAAAAAAAAAAGACCTGATTCCTTTAAAGACATTTAATATATTTGATCTTAAATATCAGGAACTGCTGAAGGAATAAGGGCAGCAACTATTACCATTTATAATTCAATATACACATTCTTCATAAAATTGATTAAAAGGAATCTGAAAAATATATTTTTATTTCTATAATAACATTTATTAAAAGAGATTTATATGCGGTAATTGGAATGATGTATTTAAAAAAACAGGTTGACTTAATGAATGGACAACGTTCGATATTTGTAATCGTTCCTGATGTTTGGTGTGAAAATAACTATGAATGAGATTCAATCGATCATGTTTACCTCGTTTTGATAAGATTTGATTTGAATCCATTGTTAAATAACTTCCAAAACAATATTCTGGATATTTCGAATAAAAGGAACGATATCCTCCTTGTAAGATGTATATGTTTTTATAATAAATGAAAGGATATCGTTGATAATTGATCATTCGATCGATTTTTCGAAATAAAGAAGCAATCTCTGGTCCTCGATTCTTTGAGAATTCACAATGGAAAACAATCGAGATGTTATCATAACTACAATTTTCATCTGGAACATTAAAATATTCTTCAATGATGTTGAATGAATTAATTGATTTCGCTCCTTGAATATGACCTCCTTCATATTCATACTCATAACGACAATCAACGATATCAATTCGTTCATTCATTCCTCCTCTTAACATTTTTTCAACAAATTCTTCTCTCGTTATATGGCTGATTGATAAATTTTCTGATCTTTTTTCTTCAACTCTAAACTCTGATTGCGATTCTGATTCTTCAATTGATTCAAAATCTGGAACTGGAATATCAATCATCTTAAAAATTCAAGATGAATAAATAATAAATGATATGAACATTATGAATGAAATGAATCAACAATTCTTTTTAATAAATTGAAAGAAAAATAATATATAAAGTACAGAAAACGAGAAGAAATTCTTATCAATTCTTTCTCAATATTTTCTATGAATTTCCGTTATATTTCATCTTTTTCTTATTTCTCAAAAACAAAAATTATTTTTTTAAATTATTTTTGATTTATTTATTATTTAAAATATATTTCTTATTTTTTGTTTTTTTCAATTTGCAGATAAGATTCATTCAAAAAATTGATAAAGAATTGATAAGATTTTTACCTTTTATTTTCTCAATTTATTGTGAACATTATAAATATTTATTCAGAAAAATTGAGAAGAAATATTGAAAATATTTATGTTTTCATTTTTGAGAATAAAGAGATCATTTGGTCATTAATGAACACTTCATTCTTTATTATTGTTCATCGATTAAAAGATTCATAGATGATTGCAAATGATGGTTTACATTTGATTGATTTTTTGCTTAATAAGAAGGAAGAGAAAAAGGAAGAAAAAGAGGAAGAAAAAGAGAAAGATAGAATGAAAAGAAGATATACATTATCAGATGATGAAAATATATTAGAAATAGTGAGAAAGTTTGAATCAGAAAAGATTGAACCAAATTGGGAATATATTGGAGCGACAATCAATCGAACAGGTAGACAAGTCAAAGAACATTATGATCATATAATGTCGAATGTTCGAGTTATTTGGACAGTATATGAAATCCAAGTTGCATTGATGATTGAATTTATATATGGACGAAATTTTAAACTTTTAATTGAAACGATTCCAAATAAAAGTTGGTATCACATTTGTCGTAAATTGAATGATGCCAAATATCTTCTCCGGAACAAAGAATTTTCTCTCCGATTCAAACGAGAACGAAAGACAGATGAATATTTACCATATCTTGATAGTCAACTCATCTTTCAACTTTTACAAATTTAAATCCAACCATTGCATTCTTTAAGCAATAATAGCACAAAAATGATCATAACAAATTGCAGTTTTTAAATGATTTTTTTTTAATCTTATATTGAAATGCAAATAATAATAAAAATGATATTATTAACAAAAAGACCTTTTTTCAGTTAAAAAAAATTAAAACACCGAAAAATTGTCAATATTATTGCAGGTTTCTGTATCAATTCTTATTAAATAACGAATTTTTAAAATAAACAAAAATTCAGAAGGGTAGAAAGTAAAATCCTATTGTGATATTTATATTTTATTGTGTATATACATTTCATATAATACTACAAAAAAATTTTGTTATTATAAAATGTTTTTTGGCCGTAGAAAAAAAGATATTTGCATTTATTTTTTGGTTTATAAAGGTGAAATAAATATCGTAAAGGCGATTTTTTTCATTGAAATTTTAATAATATTTTCTGATGAATCAAAAAGGTATTGTAATTAAAAATATAACTATTTCTATATATTATTACATATAAAAACTATTTTTAATGATCTTTTGGAAAAAACTGAATATCTTCAATAATCCAAGTAAAAATCTTCAAAATTAAAATTTGTTGTTTAATTATATATCAAATACAATTAAGTATTTATTAGTATAAATAAAATAGTAATTTTTGTTGAAATAATCGAAATAATAATCATCTAGAAAAATCTACCGCCAGAAACTTTATAAAAAATTTAGGATAAATTTCGGTGCATATATAGACCAATTTTATACATGCATATGGAAATGATCACAGTGCAATTTTGAGAAATAAGCAACCCAAAATTGAGAGAATTTATTCAATTTTAAAATTTAAATCCATCATTTTCTTGATAATATATCATTATTATTCTAAATAAAAGGAATAATATTATTAAATACTTATAATGACACGTAATATAACAAAATATAAATCGAAAAGTCTTTTTTGAAGGACTTTTTTCATCTATTCTTTTATAAAAAAAGCAAACGGGATACTTTCTACCCTTCTAAAAAGGGCAGCGACCAATGTCCCTACTTTAACGGTCACTGTTAACGGTCATATTGGTAGGGACAAATGGAGCTGCGACAAATGTCCCTACTTTAACGGTCATTTTTAACGGTTATAGTATATTTTTACCTGTAAAAACAAAGAGAGATGTGAATTTTATGATAAATTACGCATAAAATGTTTTAACAATGCTAGGTTACAAAAATGTTTATAAGACAAATTCAAAAAAACTGAAAATTCAGATAAAAATTAGAATATGATTTATCCAAAAAAAAAACTTAATAAATTAGTCGAAATATTAACGTTAACATTATACAAAAGATATTTATTTAAATTAAAACAAAATATTCTTCTATATTAGGAAATAATATTATTAGTAATTTCTTTATCTGCATTTATAAAAATATTTTTAAGTTAAATAGCATGTGAAGTTCTTATAAATAGTTTTGTTTGATGTTTTCATGGTCAAAAAAGTTGAATGCATCTATTTCAAATTTTCTTGAAAAAAGTGTGAATAGGTGGTCATGGATTTTTTAATAAAAATATTTTTTTTTTCATCATTGCTAAAACAAAGTAATTTCTTTTTATCAAATGATTTTTTAATTATATAATTACATATTTATCAAATATATGTAAGGAAATGCTTTAAAATTTGAAAATTACTTCGATCTTTACTAAAAAGTAATCGAATATTAAAATATATTCAGTTTGAATTTTATTAGAAGAATCTATTATATTATGCAAAGAACTAATTCTACTTTTGTCTTTTTAAGTTTTTGATCATATTTTTTAGGTTTATCAAATATTTTTGCCTTTGAAAATTGCGATTTTTTAACAAAATTATAATTTTTTATTGTAAAAAGCACTAAAAATAAAGATTTATTCACTTTAATACTATTTTAACTAAAATATATTAAATAAATAATTCACATTTTCTTATGCAATGAGTAAGGATATTTGTAACCTCATTTATAAAAATAAAAAAAGATTTTCTATATGTTTGACCGTTATTAATGACCGTTAAAGTAGGGACAAATGGAGCAGCGACAAATGTCCCTACTTCACCTCACAAATTTAATAGCCGTTAAAAATGACCGTTAAAGTAGGGACATTTGTAATTTCCCTTCTAAAAATACGTTAAAAATATTCTATTACATTAAAGCTTTTACTATAGATTTTAATTCATTTTTAGTATTCATTATAATATAATAGAACTTCAATCGATTATTTTTATAAAAATGCCATATAATTTGGTATTAAATGTATTTTAAAAATGCCGTATAATAAATATAAAAAACAAATGTTAAGTGAAAAATAAGTCTATTGTTAAAAATCGGTTTCAGTTAGTATTTTCAAAGATTATTGAAAAAAACGAATTTAAAATTTTAATTCCAAGAAGATTCAGCAATACATCAGTTTTTTGATCTGTTTTATAGAATTTCAAGCCATTATTCATATGATTTCATTAGTTTTCAATATAATTTCAAAAGCTTTTTATATAATTCCAATTTTGCTTTGATGCAGTTTCCATATTTTTTATAAATCGCATTTAATAACAAATGTTCACTTCGTTTCCAATGAAATTTTTACGTAATTTCTTTTAATATTTTATCATATTTTCTTTTATTATTTGTGATATTACAAATAAGTCTATTTAATGATATAATTTTAATCATAATTTATGATATTCCTCCAAATGTATTTAATCTAGTTTCATTCATAAGTTTTATCTAATTCGTATCATTTTTTTTTATAAAATTTCCATTAATTTTACCAATGAAATTTTAATTAATGATTTTATCTGATTTTAAAAACAATTTTATATAATTTCAAAAAATGCAATTTATAAAATTTTGATTACAATATTTTTTATCCAATTATCAATATTTTTTCTTATATAGTTTCAAACCAAAAATTAAATCCAATATCATTTCATTCGTTAATGGAATCATTTGTTTATATTTTCAATGAAATTATTCGATAATATTTGAATAATATTTTTGACAATATTATTTGAATATGATTTAAATTTTTGCTATTTTTATACAGTTTTAAACAATATCTTTTATATAATTTAATTACAGATTTAATAAAATTTTTTTGATCAATTTTATAAAGTTTACTTCACTTATTTTAATTCCGTTTCATTAAAATTAATTTTAATGAAATTTTACTCATTATTTAACTATGGAATTTTGAAAATATTTATTAATCATATTTTTTTATTTTTTACTCATGCCATTTTATAACAAACTGTTTATTTTATTTCCAAATATTTTATTTAAACACAGTTTAATTTAAGTAGTTTCTAATTACATTTCTTTTACTTTTATATACAATTGAATGCTTTTTTTTTGTGAAATTTATGTTTTAATTTTAATTTAATTCACTTACAAAAGATTTATATAATTTTAAATATTTGAATTTAATGATATTTACATTAAATTTTAATAGAATTTTGATTTTTATTATTTATTTGGTTCATTTTTATTGTTTTATCATATTTCAGCATTTTGGTGTTTTTGATGTTTAATTGTATTTTCAATAGAATTCTTCAAAAAAAAGTATTTTATGTAATTTATAATTCATATGTTTAAATGAAATTTTGATGCATTTTTTTAATGACATTCTAATGAAAGAATTATATTTAATTTTGAAAAAAATATTTTTAATGGAATTTAATCAAAACTTTCATCGAATTCAATTGTTGAAATTTTCATGAAATCTCGATATATTAAATTTTAATAATATTTCATTATAAATTTAAATAAAGTTTACATGATATAATTAATGAAATTTATATTGATTTTTAATCTAATTAATGTTATAAATTTGAATAAAATTTATATTAACAATTTCGAATGATATTTATGTTCATGATTTTTAAATAAAGTTTCATATTTAAAAACAATTTATTGCATTTTATTATTTTATATTTTATGAATTTTTATCAAAGCTTTCAGGAAGTCCAGATCAACAATTTTATTCAAATTTGAGAAATGAAAATTTAGAACTTAAAAAACAATTAAGCAAGCAGACAAATAGCTTTGAAAAAAATCAAACAGATATTTCTCTTCAGAAAAAGAAAATTAAAGAGCTTAATTCAACTTTAAAAAACCAAAATCAAAAAATTAATGACTTGAATGATGAAACATATAACTTAAGAGAAAAAATCATGAATCTTAAAGATGTTATAAGTGATAAACAAGATATTATTCGAAAACAAGAATCGATATTAGCACAATTAGATATTATCAAGCAATCAGATGAAACATCTAATAAAACTTCCAAAAAGGAAGAACCTCAAAATCCTACTGAAAATTTGATAAAAGTTTTCGATCTAGAACAAACCAATATTTTTGAAAGAATTGAAAGGATTAGTGGCAGGAATCTTTGCGTTGCAGATAAAGTTATCAGACCAATTATTGTCCAACAATTCGGAGTTTTAAAGGATTTGAGTGGATTAAAAAAAGAAGATCTTCAAAAATTCATTGATGAGCAGCAAAAACTAATGAGAAATAATCATCCAAATATTGTGAAAACATTACAAATTTTTGTTGATAAAAATGGAAAACCACGTCGTATTCTTCACGAATATTTTGAAAACAAATTAGAAAAAATGGTAAATGATAATTTACTATCAAATGTTGATAAAGTTTGTGCAATTTATCAATTAGCAAAAGTAATGAAATATGTTCATTCATTGAAAATTATCCACAAAAAACTAAAACCATCTAATATTTTCATCGATGAAAACAAAATCGTAAAAATTGGTGACTTTGGTGATGATATAACCAACATTGGAATTAAATTTGATACTGTTGCTTATGAGTCTTCATTCATATCTATGGAAGTAAAAAAAAAGGAAAAATATAATGAATCATCCGATGTTTTTTCATTTGGTTTCTTGGTTTACTATATTATTAGTGGTATTACACCATATGGTATATCCTATAGAGCTAAAGATAGTATGATCAAAAAGAAAGTATTAAACCCTTATACAACGGCTTACACACGAGATTTAATTAGAACTTGCACTTGCTACGATGAAGCTAAAAGACCCAATTTCAAAGTCATTTACAAAGATATTGCACAAAATTATACCAAATTAATTGATTTATCAAAAGTTGAAAAGAGTCAGGTAATGGAATTCATTGAAAAGTACAATGAATTAATAAATCCTTCAGTTTAATTTAATTAAACAATAACCTTATTGCATTTTATTTGATGCTTTTGTTTATTTAAAAAAAAAAAAAGTTAGAAATGTTGAATGTATAAATTTTTTATAATAGAATTCACATAATTTACATATAGGCTTGTTAAGTCTCGATTCTCGATATCAATAATTGATTCATTTTTCTGATATCAATATCAAATCAAAAATTTTATCTCTGATATCAATAATGAATAAAAATATAAGATCGATTATCAATATTGAAAATTTTTTACGTATTAAAATTTTTTAAACTTTTATAACTGATTATTTCACATATCCGTTATAAAATTTAATAAAAGCTGATTCTTTCGCATAATAAGTTAGAGTATATTTATTTTATGTCATTAAAATACTATTTTTAATGTTTTTTTCAGGTATTAATTTCGATTAATCAAGATTCGATATCAAAAGAATTTTTTTTTGTATCACTTTTCATACATTATAATCGAATTCATCAATTAAAAGCTCCAATCGATAGCATTTTATTATCGATTATCTGAGTTAAAAAAAGTGCCAAAGCTGATAATTGATATCAGAATAAAAAGTCTATTTACATAATTCTTTTTTTCATTAAATGTTGAAAATATTAACTGAAACCGATTATTAACAATAAACTTATCTTTTATTTGGCATTTTTTTTATTTCTCTTAATACAAAATTATATGGCATTTTTTAAAGGTCTACTTTTCAAATTGAATTAAAATATTCAATTAGCTCACAATTTTATAAATATTTAAAAAATGATATGCATTTGATATTTATGTTAAATTATTATTTATAAATGCAGTATAATCAGAAATATAACACTATGAATTTAATTTATTATAATTATTTTAATTATTTTGGAAGCATTTACAAAATAATTTTTATCGATAAAGTTTACTATCAAAAACATTTAATAAAGTATCAATTGATTTGAGACTTGGCCAAGAAAAAGACTTCAATGATCCAGCTTTAATTGAAAGCTTTTTAGATAATTATGAAAGAGATATAATCATTAAATCACCATCTGAAATCTCAAAAATATATACAGATGTATATGAAGCTTCAAATAAAGAAAGAGGTAAAAAATACTCAGCCAAAATCTCTAAAAGTTTAGAATATTATGATTTTTTTTTATTGAAATAATATTTAATAAACTCATTAGAATAAATAATTCAATTAATGAATTTTATGATTAAGGATTTTCTGCATCATTTTTATCATTATCCTCATTATTAGCATTATCCTCATTATTAGCATTATCCTCATTATTAGCATTAATTTCGTTTTCTTGAGGCATTTCACCATCAGTAGAAGCTGCATAAACCTTCTTTCTCCTAAAATAAATGTAGAGGAATACGCCAACACCAGCACCAACAACAACTATGACAGCAATGACAATCCCTGCAATTGCTCCTTTTGAAAGACCACCGCTTTTCTTCTTAACATCACCACTTCCATTGTTATTTTCATCATTTGATGCTTCAGAATCTACTGGTGTATAAGAAGGATCAATTACGCCAGTTTGTTCATTTGGTCCAGATGGTTTGGAAGGATCGTTTGGTTTAGGAGGTCCTTCAGTAGGAGCAGGTTTGTTTACATCATAATCTTGATCAGAAATATCATCTTCTAAAAAAGGATCATCAATTGGTGTTGTAGTTTCAGGTGCATTGGCATCGTTAAATTCGGCAGACACCAAATAAATTCCTTTATTGTCTTTAGACTTCACGACTTTATAATCATATTTTTGATCTCCGAAACTGTCAATAAAGCTAAATTTAGAAGTCAAAGAGTTAATTAGCTCTGTATCTTCAGAAAAGATCATTAAATAAGCGGAATCGGATTCCAAAAGATGCTTAGCTGAATAAATTTGATAGAATATAACTTTAATAGAACTTGGATTGAACGCAGTGTTATTCGTAATGTAAATAGTTGGAGGAATTTCATCAGTAATGAAAAGTTCACACAAACCATTTACAGCACAATTATTCAAAATACAATTAGTGCTATAAGCAGTTAACTTATTCATTTGTAAATTCATTATCTTTGGATTAGATTCAATAACAGATGCATAATTGCATTTATTACTTTTAAGGTCAACAGCACTGCTGCTTCTAAAGTATAGTTCGTTAAAGTTAACTGGTTGGTCACTAACAATATCAATTTTTCTTCCACCAGAAATGTCTGAATTAATGCCTGAAATCGCATTGCCATTCAAATCGATAAATGTAATTTTATTAACATTCATCAATCGAATATTAGGAAAATTAACTGATCCTGTTTTAATAGTTAAATCTTCGTAATTTGAGAAGTATAACAGCTTAAAGTTCTTTTCTCTTTCTAATATAGTAAAAGTAACTTTTTTATTGGCTGATGATTGTGTTGGTTGAATTCTAGCATGTGTATATTGGTTTATTGTTTTTAGGGTATATTCACTATGAAGTCCATCAGTTATAAGCAATGGATATTGTACTGTTGTTGATTTATACTCAAAAACGCCATTTTCATCGAAATAAGGTTGGGAGCTTTCATCATAAACGAGTTCTTCTGGACTAGCTTTAAGAATTTCTTTAGCATTATCATCACCAAGTAAATTAGGGATTTGAAAACCTTTTTGCTTATAATCATTGTTGTTGTTTAGATCAATCAAATATAAATTTTCAAATGGATATTGTTTTTCGAATGGTGAATCTTGATTTATATATGGTGTTCCATAAACTGCAGGAAATTGAAAGACAGGACTAATAACTGATCCTGCTTTAAGTGGTCTAATTGTAATTGTTTTTGCAAGATTAACATAAGAAGGTGAATAAGTTACATACAATGAATTTCCTGATAAAATTTCATAATCGATTAATTTATCTTTAAAACCAACAGGTGTAACATACAATTGGCCGTAAGCGTAAATTTTAATCTTTTTTTTCTTAGTTGTAAATCCAGCCAGTTGTTGAAATTCACTAAATTCAATGCAATCACCTTCTTTAAACACATTATCATAGTGGAAATAACCTCCCTGACAGAAGTATTCAGTTAAGCAAAGAGGTTTGCAAACCAAAGTTGCTGATTGACCATTGTAAGAGATACCATTAAAGTAATAATAATCGCCACTTTGAACCTTCTTTTGGAAATTGAAGTATTGGTAAGGACCAACATAAATAAGAGCACGTGTTTGTTTCTTACTGTTGAAATCTTTTGTATAACTGATTGTTATTGATTTAGGAACATATTGAGTACTCAATTTTCCAGCACTGAAAGTTGTTGGATCAACTTGAATAGTGAAATCAGTTGCTGTTGGATTAGAAAATTCAACATCATTACCAACACCAACAACAACTTTTCCATTAACTTTACCAGTTCCTTTGAAGATAACAACTGGCGCAAAAGAAAGTGATAAATCAGCAGATAAAGTAATATCTTCAACAACGTTGATAAGAACACGTTTTTTGTTGATTGAATACGAGTTGTAATTTCCAGGTCCGTATTTCAAATTATCAGGAATTGAAGAAGGGCATTTATTTTTATCATTTTTATAAAAACAGATTGATTCTTGATCTACATTGTCGAAGAAAGAGATTGTATAATCCAACATTTCTCTAAATTTATCAGTCAAAATGAAAACCTGAACACGAGCATCACGACCTGCTCTAATGAAAGACTTTGCTTTTGAAGTTAATTGAAAAACTAAGCATCCATTTAAAGGATCATTCGTTCTTTGGTTCAATGTAATTTCAGAAATTGGTAATTCAACACCATCATCTCTTGTAATTTTAACCTTTATGTTTTCCTTCTTCACTTCAGCAAGCTTCAATTTATTGTATGTAACAGACCACGATGTTGGCAAGATAGAAAACGGAAAAGGACCAGCAGGAGGCCAAGAAACGAATTTAACACCATTGTAATCATCCAATGTTAATTTGTTGTGAGCGACACTATAAACGCCAGCACCAGTATAAACCATGCTGTAACCATCGAAAGGTTGGTATGAAGTTGGATAATAACCAACACCAATTGTTTCAAGATATGGATATAAAAACCACCTTCTATGTCCAACTTCTTTTGCATTATTTTCACCTTCATCAGTAATCAAACCTGTTATCATGTCGACAACATTCGAGGAGCCTTTAACAACGTTTGATTGTGCCAAACGTGTTTTAATAATGTCCCAATTTGATCCAAATGATCCACAAAGTGTTTTGTAGTTCTCATTGACACTGTGGCCACCAGATGCTGATCTGGACAAATATTTGGCAGCTTGGTAACAACCGTTATTCAATGTTGCATCATTTGAGACGGTATTTGGCAACCCCGCTAACTCCCTGTAAAAGTTGAGCAGCTTAGAAACATCAGAATAGGCATTTGAATCAAGTTCAACGTCAAAACAATCAAATGTCTTCAAATCAGATTTTGTGGGGTAGTTGCCACTTTTTGTGAGGGCAGTGTTGTATTTGTCTCGTATTGTGGCTATATCACGATTTTGAAGCTCGGGTACTGTAATGGAATTGACATTGTCGACTTCTGGTTCAACTGGGGTAATTGGGGGCTGGTATGGCTGTGGTGTTGGATATGTAATATCGCTTTTATCTAATGCTGTAATAACGGATTTGATTCGCGAATCGAGCTTGTCTTCTTGCGTAATACTGATACTGATGCCTTTTTCGCGGGAATAAACATTGGCTGAAGGGTACTTGCCTCCCCATTTTACACACTCATCTGGATATAATGAGCAATCTAGGCGACCAAAGCCTACTTCTTCGATAGATATCTTCTCTTCGTTGACATCTATTAACCACTGTGCTAAGAAATCATTATCTTCATCACATAACGAATCATATAAGATTATTATCGGATACTTGTAATTTTCATAAAATTCATTGGTTGATTGGGGAATTAATTCTTCGATTGTGGGACTATCAAATGGATAATAGCCTAGGTTCTTGAATATGGTGTCTGAAAAAAATGTTGACGAAGTTGATATATCTATGGGATTACCAAAAGTATCTAGGGGTTTTGTTTTATCTGTACCATACAATGAGTGTGATGGTGAAGAAGATGATTCAAGAGTGTGGCATATATCATTATATTTTATGCAATAAGCTTTCACAAATTTTATATTAGGGAAAAGTTCGGCTGCTTCACGCCAGTTGCCCTCAGAGCTTGGTGCATAGGAGCATCCTTCATTTTGCATTCGAGCGAAAACAGGTCTGCGTTGTGATGAACCCATTATTTGATCAAAGTTGTCTGTTGTAATATTAATTAATGTTGCTTTTGGAGTACATTGCCTTGTTCTATTACTAGAAGCTGATAATATAGAAAGAAAAACAAATATCATAATTCTGGATTACGACAAATTTTATGACCAAAATTTTATTTATTCAATTTCAAAATAACAATGAATTGTAATGATATAGGTGCAACGTCTGGCTTCTTGTGATACAATCATTATTTGAGTAAAATATATTATTCTATAACATTTTTTAAAGCTAATTATAATTTTTAATGAAGATCACTATTGACAATTCCAAGATATAGAAAAACTATTTTATAATAATGATGTGATTAGTTTAAAAATCATCTTTTTTTATATAAAAGATCATATCTTTTGATAATCTTAATTACATTCTTATAAATGTCAATATATATAATTTATGTATATTTTTAAATATATATATGATATAAAATGAAGCTAATTAATTTTATTATTTGAAATATTCATTTTTAATTTATTCTATCTATTAAAAAAATTCAATGCACGATTAACTATAGTTAATTCAATATCTTTTTTTATTTATTGAAATTATTTCAATAAGTATATTCAATATCTTTTTGAAATTATTATTTCAATAAATATAATATACAGTACAGTAACAAAAATGGAAAATGATTCAAAAAAAGGAAAATCGGACTTTTTGATAAAAAAAGATAAAACAAAAAATAAAAATTGAAAAGAAACATTCAAAAAGTTAGATTTTCCATTTTTTTATTCTCAAAAAAATTCAATTAAAATTTGAATGTATAATTGGTAATATTCCCAGAAAAGTGGAATTTTCCATTAAAAATACGTTTTTAGTTTTGTTACTGTACTGTAATATGTCATGATAACTTAAATGCTTTGCCTTTTTTGAATGCATTGATAAAACTAATTAATTTTTTATTTATTAAATTGTATGCAAATTATAATCATATGATTTTTGTATGATAAAGCATATATAAATAGATATAATTATTGCTTTTTGATCATAGTCTATAGAATTGCATCATTAGTGACAAAAATCCATTCTCATAACATCATTCATCGTTATTTGAAAGTAAGAAATGTTTACTTATAATCATCAAATTATATTGATGGTCTTGATTATTACTTGTTTCCAAAACTCATTGTTTTTGGAATGTCCAAATACAAATATGATAATATTTGATGGAATGTCAACAAATTAAAAAAAAAAAAATTGAGATCAAAACAATTTTTGATAAATCAAGCCAAAATGAACAGAATAAAAAAAATGCATCGTTCAATAGAAAAATAAGATAAATATTTCATATTTTAATAAGATAATAAATCAGGTTTTGAATAAAAATTTTAGTTGCTCAGTGCTGATAGCGGACTGGCGTGTTTGGTGTGCTTGGCGGCGGATCTCCACCGATGAAAACGGCACTCATACCATTACCGGCAACGCAGAAAGTGGCGCCGCCTGTGATCGTCGTCTCTGTTGGCGAATAAACGTGTTCGTCGCTTGGGCCACTGCTGAGGAGGAGTTCGCCATAATCGTTGCATCCGCAGGCGAGGACTTTACCTCCACGCGTCTCAAAAAGTGAATGAAAACCTCCGGCGTAGGCTGCCCTGACTTCGTGGCCAGAAAGTGACGAAATCTCAGTGAACGAGGGAACTTCACTTCTTCCTTTCTCGAAGCCGAGCTGGCCATAACTGTTTGATCCACGCCCAAAGACTCGGCCTTCACTGCTGACTGCCAGGCAGTGATCGTGCGAGCCAGACAGCCAGACGACTTTTTGGCCTGACAGTTCTGAAACCTCTGAAAACTCGAGGTCGCAGCTGATTATTTCGATGTCTGACGCGAAGACCCGCCCGCTCCAGCTCAGCGCAAAAATTGAATTGATTAGGCAGGCAACCATCGTCGCCTTCTCGCCGCCAGGAAGAGAAACAGCATCGATGCGAGGCGATGGCGAATGCTCGACATAGCCAGGGTTGATGAAGATGACTTCACCGTCGGTGCAGATCGCAGCTGCATAGTAAGAACCGCCGAAAAGTGACACTGGCTCGTGGCTGCCGATGTCAAGAAAGACTGGGGTGCCCGCGTTTATTCCATAAGCGCAGTAAACGAGCTGCCGCCCGCTGCCACAACTTTTTGTGAACATGTAGAGAGTGCCGCTTTCGGTGCAGACCGCGGAAACCGGCGTGAGCGGCCGCCCGCTGCTGTCATTGACCGAAAATTCTGAAAATGGGCTGATGACTTTCATCTCGAGCGAGTCGCAGATATGTCCGTTCGTGTTGCAGCCAGCTCCGATCAGAGAGCCTGAACGAGTGACAGAAACCGAGTGCATGTTGTAGGCCGAGTAAGACAGGAGCGAAGACGGATCCAGCTGCAAATTCTGAGGAGGGTGGATGACTGCATTACCATACTTGCCTTTGCTGGTCGGGTCTTCGCCAATCTGACGGTATTCATCGAGTCCGCCAACGACGATGTTTTCAGCGTATCGTTGAATGTGACGATAGAAACCGTTTCCTTCTCTTTCGTCTGACTTGGACGTTTTTCGCAGTGACGCTTTCGTGCAGAAGTAGAAGCACTTCCGGATTTTGTTCCAGAGCGGGACTGTCATTTCATTCGGATTGAATTTGTCAATGAACTCTTTCAATTTAGATTCACTCAAAAAGTCATAATTGACCTCTTCATAGAAATAAATGTCACTCAAACCGTCATCCATTGAAAATTGGCACTTTTCTTCTTCCTCTGCTTTTTTGCTCGTGAATTTGTCAATCAGGTCAAGGAGCCAGTCTTCGCTTTCAATCGTCAGTTTGGTGTTCGTCAAAATTGAATAAAAAACGGTCCTGGGAAGATCAATTATTTGACCTATGTCAATCGAATATAAATTTGATGCAATTTCTTCAATAGTTTTACTCTGATACCACATTTCCGCCGAATTTGAATTGATTTCTTGAAATGAAACAAAATCGAATTTGTCGATGATTTTCTTCTCAAATTTTTCTTCATTATCATCATCAGAAAAAAGTTCGTCAAGTTTGGTGAACATTTCTTTGTTTTTTATAAGTAATGAGATGATCTGTAATTGAAAACATTGTTCTTTGTCGATATCAATCGAGTTACCTGTACTAATTGATTCAAAAAGAGAAAATACTTCTTCACTCATTTTAGTTAAATAGTTTATTTTGGATTGGTTGATGGAATTCGTGTTCGAAAAATGAATTGAAGATATTTTTGGGTCTGATTGATGAATTTGGGAAACATATGGCGATATAAATTCTGCAAAAAGATTTTTCATTTGGATCTCGTGCTCTCCAAAAATAAACTTAAATTCATCACCATAACTTTGATTTTGGACTAGATTTTTTAATCCTGCTGATGATAATATGAAAGATTTCTTGCTCATAAAAGAGTAAAATATTGGTGAGACAATCCTTTCAATCTTTTTAATTTTTGAATAGGGTTTTCACTGGAAAAGTTTATTGTGGAAAAAAATAAAAATTTTTTTTCAAAATTTTTTAATACTGGTCATTCGAAATTGTGATTTTTTTCTTTTTTTTTTTACTTTTTCCAAGATTCTCAAATCATTTCGTATTCGCAAACTAAAAAAAAAAAAAAAAAAAAAAAAAAAAAAAAAAAAAAAAAAAAAACATTTATTTGACCTTGTTTGATCGTACTTTTTTAAACATAAGTCATTTTAATAGAAAATGACCAGTGGTCATATGACCCAGAAAAAACTTGTTTATACTGGTCATTTTAAACCGAAATGATCAGTCATTTAAAGCCCAGATTTATTTTAATAAATGCTATTTTATGCATTTTTTTTTTTTCCCCAATGATAGCGCTCTCAGAATCATAATATTCTATGAGTTTTTAAAATATTGAAATGTTTACATGTAAACCAATCAGTAGACTCTTAAAAATATTTGAAGACTAATTAATTTAATATTCTGATCGTTATTATTGAATGGATAAATTATAAAATCTCTTGAATAGTTCACTTTTTGAGGGAGAAAAACTCAAAAAATGAAAGCAATTCAGAAATTTACGAATTTTCCTCCACTCTTTTTGAGAGCGTATCTCTCAAAAAGTTGTTACGAGAAATTCGTAAAATTTTTTTATATTTTGATCGTCAATGTTAAATATCAAGGGCTGAGGAATCGACTATAGGAAAAATTCGGGTCAGGTCAATTTGACCTTATGGCCAATATATTTAACCATACTTAGAAAACCAATCAAACTTTTTGAACGAAAGTAAACGGCTATATTTGAACAATACGAAACTCGCTATAAGTAACAGCAAAACAAGTTAATTTCCTTCTAACGCCAGATTTTATCATAATCACGTTCTAACTATTCCTCATGCTAAACGTTATTCATTCTATTTACTAGCAATTTTATTGAATCAAATCATATTTCGCGAAATACAGTACGTTGAGTACAAAAATTACTAAATACAACATATTTAAACCTCGATTTTTATCATACAATCAAATTAAAGATCATTTCCTTGAAATAATCAGCGTTTAAATATAATCAATGTTTAAATTAAATGATCTTTCATTATATCGTGACAAATCAGCGTTATTGGTATAATGCTTACTAAAGCATATTTATCATTTGAAGACATTTTGTACATCAAACACGTGTTTGATGTACAAAGAATGCTCATTAGATGGCTTATTAATTACTTTTTCTTTAAATTGGTATCATAATTATTCCTAGTTTAAATAAACTTACAAATATTAATATTTCTCATGATTTTTTTTAGATATTATAATCATTTTTTGGAGTACGACCAAATAAATTCTTAATTTTATAGATTTTTCAAAGACAGACAACCATTTATACTCTCAATTACTCATGAAAAAGGATAAATTAGTATAAATATCAACATTAAAACTAATTCTTTTTTATTAAAAAACAACTTGATTCGTGCACATAAATAAATAGTTGAACTAGAAAAAATTCCATCAAATGGCGAGTTTGCTTGTCTTAATTTGGTAGATTATTTACAATTACGAGTTTCGTTGTTATATCTTGCTAAAACATTCACAATTACGAGTTTTCTTATCTTATCTTGGTAGAATAATTACAATTACGAGTTTGCTTGTCTGATCTTGCTTGATTGTTTACAATTGCGAGTTTGCTTGTCGTATCTTGCCGTAATATTTGTTAATTACGAGTTCATTCGTCGTATCTTGTTCGAATTCATGCGTTCCTGCATTCGTTCTTATTAGTTTTGTGTTTCCACAATTGCAGAAAATTG
The DNA here is from genome assembly GCA_039105265.1 of Tritrichomonas musculus. Classification (NCBI taxonomy): domain Eukaryota; phylum Parabasalia; order Tritrichomonadida; family Tritrichomonadidae; genus Tritrichomonas; species Tritrichomonas musculus. The sequence continues at coordinate 555 of JAPFFF010000364.1, read as the reverse complement.
TGTTTACTTTCGTTCAAAAAGTTTGATTGGTTTTCTAAGTATGGTTAAATATATTGGCCATAAGGTCAAATTGACCTGACCCGGATTTTTCCTATAGTCGATTCCTCAGCCATATCAAGATCATTTAACCTTTTTGATAGTTTATTCCTATTGAACCTTCGATTCTATGAGTTTTATCAATATTGAATAATTTACAAAAAAAAAAAAAAAGAAGAGAATATAAAGATGGTCTATAAAATAACATTTATCAAAAGAAATTTAGTTGTGGTAATTGGAATGATGTATTTAAAAAGATGGGTTGACTAAATGAATGGACAACGTTAGATATTTGTAATCTTTCTTGATGATTGGTGTGAAAATAACTATGAATGAGATTCGATCGATCATGTTTACCTCGTTTTGATAAGATTTGATTTGAATCCATTGTTAAATAACTTCCAAAACAATATTCTGGATATTTCGAATAAAAAGAACGATATCCTCCTTGTAAGATGTATATGTTTTTATAATAAATGAAAGGATATCGTTGATAATTGATCATTCGATCGATTTTTC
>JAPFFF010000363.1:0-24662 GCA_039105265.1 Tritrichomonas musculus | reverse complement strand
ATATATCTCATTAAAAAGCATTAAATAATATAATTATATGTTTTTATATGAAAATAACAGAAATATTTTATATTTTGTAAAAATGAAATAGTAATTAAAAAAAAATAAAAAAAAACATTTTTTGTTCTTGCACTTTAAATGCAATCATTTTAATGAATAAAACTGTACTAATAACGCTAAATCAAATAAGCAAAGCCAATAGAATGAATTTTGATTTTCAAAAGATTTTTAAATGATGATGATCAAGTAACTTTGGGGGGCAAAAACTGAAACAAAAAACAAAAAAGAATTTTGCTTTATGCACAAATTAAATGCTTTATATCAGAACAAACTCCAATTTTATTTTCAATGATTGATATCTAAATTATATTCATTGAAACAGAAAGTCAAAAGAAATAGTTCAATAAAATTATTATTTATGATCTGAATAATAATTGCTGGATATCAAATGTATTAAAAAGAATAGAGGTATTTTGTTAGGACTCATTTTTTAGCGCCTTAAAAAATTGTAAACGGTTTTATAGGAGGTTTTGAAATAATTTTCCGAAATTTGGATATGTTTAAATTGATGAAATATCTTTAAATAAAATAATTTTTACTTTAAAATTAAATTAAATTTAATAATTATATTATACAGAATATACTTAATTAAAAATATAAAAAATTTAAAAAACAAATTTTCGAGATATATTAATACCAAAAAAAAGTCCTTTTCAACATTTTTTTTTTAAATATTCAGATCATTTCTTGATGAACAATAATTATAAAACACCTGCATCTGAGACATCTGATATTTTTTGTCAAAAAGATACAGATAATTCAATTAATAACCGTCCAATATACCAATCATATGATATTAATGAGTGTCCTGGAATTTTTGCAGGCGAATATCCTGGGGATAAAGACGAAAATTCTGCCAAACAAAAAATTGATCAAATGATTAAGTTCGGTATTAAACATTTTATAGACTTAACCGAAGAAAATGAATTATGCCCTTATCACCAACTTTTACCAGATAATGTCACACATTTTAGGTTTCCAATCAAAGACTGTAAAGCCCCAAAATCAGTTGATGAAGTTCATAAACTATTATTATATATTAATGAAATCCAAAAAGATGGTGGCTATGTTTATATCCATTGCTGGGGAGGTGTTGGTAGAACTGGAACAATTGTTTCTTGTTTGCTCTCAAAAACAAATAATATTACAGACATTAATGAAGTTTTGAGGTTATTGAGACAAAACTTCTCCAAAATGCCAAAAGCAGCATACAGAAAAACACCAGAAACAAAAAGTCAATTTAATTTTATTAATCATTTTATTCAAAGCTGTAAACAATAAATTTATTTTCAACCAAAACCATATGATAATAATTCTTTTTTATTTATTGTTAAAAATAAATAATGTTAATAATAAATTCCCAGGTTATCCTGAATAAAAATCATTAGCTTCTTTCACAAATTTAAATATTGTTGTAACATATTGAATATTCAATATGAAAAACAAATAATTCAGGTTATTTTTGTGAAGTTGTTATATAAATCAATATAAATTTCAATGGTTCGATTATAAAAATAGATTTTCTAAATCATCTTTGAAGATAATATGCAAAATGAATACAAATACGTTAACAATGAAAAGAAATATAACTTACATTTCATGAAAAAGAATTAATGCATCATTGAATGTAAAATAGATTATCAGAAGTGATCATTTCAAAATCCAAACTTCAGTTTTTAAAACAAAACAAAAAGTTTTTAATATCAAATAGAGAGAAAAAAAAAAAAAATTAAAATTTTTATTGAAAATTGTTCCGTTAATTTTGGAACCAAAAAAGTATTACTCGATATTAACTAAATCAAATCATTTCCTTTAGATTTTGCTAAAATACATTTAATAATTTCCAAATTTCTTGTACCAATTGCAATTTGAATTAATGTACGATTTAAATTTATTATTGAATTTCATTATTCACAAAGAAAAATGAAATTTCATTAATCATAAAAAATATGAAATTTCATTAATCATAAAAAATATGAAATTTCATTAATAATAAAAAGTATGAAATTTCATTAATCATAAAAAATATGAAATTTCATTAATAATAAAAAATATGAAATTTCATTAATAATAAAAAATATGAAATTTCATTAATAATAAAAAATATGAAATTCCATTAATCACAAATAGTATGAAATTTCGTTAGTCAAAATAAATTTAAATTTCTATATGTTCCCACGAAATTTTATTCAAAAATAATAATTAATGAAATTTTATTTAAAAAAAATAAATATTGAAATTACTTTTTCTTTCACATTCAAATCAATATTTGGCATTGACAATAGAAGTTTTACAAATTCAACATTTTGGTTGTGAACTGCAAGGTGCAATGCAGTTGAGTTAATCATATAATTTTTAGTTTTATAAAAAATTCTTTACTTTTTAAATATATTTGTAGTTATCTAGATAATGATTGAATGCTTGATTAATATCAATACCAGGAAGTCCCAACAAAAGTTTTGCAATTTCAAAATGCTTTTCCCTACATGCTATGAATAAAGAATCATTGTTAACTAATTCAATAAAACACAATTAATTTTTTAATAAAAAACTTTATTCAAATTTGTATTGATTTATAATTTCATTCAAATTTGCATTAATTTATAATTTCATTAAATTTGCATTAATTTATAATTTCATTCAAATTTGCATTAATTGATAATTTCATTCAAATTTGCATTAATTGATAATTTCATTCAAATTTGCATTAATTTATAATTTCATTCAAATTTGTATTAATTTATAATTTCATTCAAATTTATTTATTGAAATTTCATTGAAATATCGAAAAATAATTTCATATTTTTTGATTTTTTTTACATCACATTCTTTTTTTGCATTTTTACATCGATGAGATAATAAAAACTTTACTAGTTCTATGTCATTATCCAAAATTGCTGGATACATTGCATCTTGGTAATAAATAATTATTTTTTAAAACCATATCAAAATTCAATTCTGGTTTATCTAATAATAACATAATAATTTTACGATTTTTATTTTCAATTGCAATCATTAGAGCTGTTTGATGAAAAAACAAATTTATTTGAAATTGGATAATGATAAAAATTCAATATATTTGAATTTCATTGAAAACTCAAAAATCCAAACATCATAAGCAAATAATCTGTGAAAATAATCGATTCTATATTTATATCAATATCTTTTCTATCAAGCAAAAGTTCAACAATTTCATTATTGTTATTTCTTACTGCTAAATTTAAAACTGTGTCATGAAAATATAAATGAAATTTTATTCAAATTGTAAATATTTTTAAAATTTATAAAAATTGATTATTTAGATTCTTATTAATGATAAATTGAAATATAATTAGAAATTTGTCATGTTAAAATTTCATTAAAATAAATGTTTTTTTTTTAATTTCATTAATTAAATTTTTGTTTTCGAACAGGATGAAAAAATGATATGATCAAAATTTCATAAAAATTTGAATTCTTTAAAATGTAATTTAAATACTAAACATTTCAATCTCATTAGAAATTTAAATTCTAACGTTATAAAAACCAATAATATGAAATGAAATTAAAGATTTTTTTAATTTGAAATTGAATCATAATAAAATCGTATTTGAAAATTCTATGAAATTATTTAATTTCAAATGTAATTAATTTTTTTTGTAGAAATTATATTTAAAGCAAAATATTGAAATGGTATTAATAGTTTGATTGAAATTGAATTTAAAAAATAAAAATCGAAATATCATTTCAAATATTTATTTTTAAATGTATATTTGATTAACATTAATCTTTGAATCAGATAATAACAATTTAACAATTTCTATATTTTTATTTTCAATTGCAATATATAATGCTGATTTATTAATTTTTTTTTTTTTTTAATTTCATTTAAAAAATATTATTTATTAGAAATTAAATTAAATAAAAAATATTGAAATTTGATTTAACTCAGAATAAAATGTCATAAATAAAATTTGAAATATCATTCAAAAATTTGTTTTGAAAATTTGATGAATTTTTAAAATAATAGTATTTGAAAATATTTTCTTAAATTATATGAAATTATTTTTTTTTTTAAACGCAATTAATTTTTTATTACGTTAAAATCAGATTAGAAAATTAAAAAATTAAAATGAATTTTTCGTTAATGTCTATTTTTGAATTCTCCAAGAAAAGCTTAACAATTTCAATGCATCCATTTTCTACTGCAATTCGAAATGGTGGAATATAAGGTGAATAAAAAAAATTTTACAAATTTATAAAAATTAATTTCATTCTTTGAATGAATAATAAATTAATTTAAAATGTAATTTAATTCAAAAAATTGAATTCCATTAAACACAAATTCAATAAAAACATGATTTGAATCAATGTAATTCAAATTTTATTTCAAAATATGAATTGAATTTGATAAAAATATTTTTTTCATAAAAATTGATGTTTCATTTATATTAATCTTTGGATTTAAAATCAAAAGCTTAGCAATATCTGTATTTTTATTACAAATTGCTTGATATAGTGGTGTTATATTTAAAAAAATAACTTATTGAATTTCATTAAATATTTCATTTATACCTCATATAAAATGTATATTGAAATTTATTGATAATATTAATTGAAATTTGAACCACGATAAAATATTATATAAAAATTTCATTTAATTAAAAAGCTACAAATGTGATTAAAATAATTGTTTGTGAATTACATTTAAAAAAAAGAATTAAAACAGATTTTTTATCGATTTTAATATTTGGATGTGATATTAAAAGTTCAACAATTTTCAAATTTCCTTTTTGAACAGCCATATACAATGGAGTTTCAAAAACAAATATATTTAAATTTTATAAAATTTTGATTTTTTTGGAATTGCTGACGTATAAAAATAATTAATTTTTGGAATTTCATTAAATTAATTAATCAAAAACATAATTTTTTAAACAAAATACAAATGTTTTTTTTATCAACATTAAATCAATTTAAAAACAGTTCTTTTGTTTACATTAATATCTGGCTGATTTAATAAAAGATGAAGAATTTCGAGGTTTTGCTTTTCAATGGCTATATGCAAAGGTGTTAAATAAACAAAAAAATTTAAATTGTATTTAATAATTATTTTTTAAAATTGAATTGAAATATTATCATTGAATTATATTAAAAAAAATGGGGGAAAACATGATAAAATTAACAAAACACAAATCGTATAAAACAAATGAATATAAATATCATACAAATATATCATATAAAAATCATATAAAACAAATGAATTGAAATATTATCATTGAATTAAAAATAATTTTAAAATTCACATAAATAATTCTTTTTTTAAAATTCTTTTATTAAAATATTGAAATTTAACATTTAATTTAAATTGAAATTGTATTTTAAAATGACAAGATTAAAATCGATATTTGATTTACATTAATATTTGGAAATGACAATAAAAACTTTACGATTTCAACATTTCTAGAATTAATTGCTACAAATAAAGGAGTTAAATTAATTACAAATAAAAACTTCTTTAATATTTAAAGAAAATTTCTATATTGTAAACTTTTTTTTTATCTTTTATATTAAAATAATTAATTTATGAATTTCATTCAAAAAGTAAAAATTTGTAATTGTATTAAATACACAGTTTTTTGAAACACAATTGAAATAAAAACAATAAAGAATTTCATTTCAAATCAATGCAAAAAAAATGATATTAATATAATATTTAATTTGAGCATTTATATCAAAATCTGGCTTGTTTTCAAGAAAACTTACAATCAATGAATAATTATTTTTAATTAATGCATAAATGACATTTGATTTATTTAGATCAATTTCCATAAAATTGTAATTATGACTTTGAATTATTATTTCAATCATATCTTCAATTTTGTCGAAATAATTATTTTGAATGTAAATGGCAATATTATTATGATGACAAATTATTGCCTCTTTTAAACATTCTTCAAAAGAATCATTTTCTGGCTTGATTTTATTTGCTTCAAGAAAATGAATCAAGTCGGCATTGTTAGAATGAATTGCATATAACCATAAAGATGGCGTTAATTCAACATTATTTAAAAACAAAAATTTGACAATTTGAAGTGATCCAAAAAATGCCGCATATTCAATTAATGTTGGCTTTTTGTTAAGTAAAAATGAATTTGCCTCAAAAACTGACTTTTCAATTATTGTCGTTGAAAGTGACAAATTTTTTCTATTGACAAATGACACAAATTCTTGAATTGAATCATTTTGAATTAATTGACACAAAAAGTTATCGTTTTCTCCTCTTTTTCGTTTCCATTCAAAATCCAAATAATTGTTTACTTGATACTTTTCTTTGTTTTCTTGGTCATAAAATGAATGGATTTCCAAATGAAAATAATAATAATTATCTGATTCTTGAGAAAGTTCGTATGCAATGGTGTCATCAACAGTAATGACTTTTTCTTCAATTAGAAAAAGAAGAAGGCGCTTGTTGCACTTAAATAAATTATAAATTTCTAAATTTGAAAACGTATGAATAATTGCATCTTTGAAATATCTAATAATTTGTTCGATTCTTTCAAAGAAAAATGGCGAACGTCGATGACTATTTGATATATGGAATATTAACTGGAGGTAATCATTCATTTTGTAATATTTCTCATTTTGGAAAATATCGTTCATAAAACTTAAATAATCATCAAGACAACCATCTTGATTAGTAATATAATTTAATGTTTTGGCTTGAACTTCTTTTATCTGGTTGATAACTGCTGAAATTTCCATTAAAATTTAATCAAAAAAGTGATTATTGAAATAATTTCACCTAAATTTCACCTATCATATTTCAAAACAATAAAAACAATATAATTTAATATTATTGTATTTTTACTTAAATGCAATATAATATTTTTAAATAACATTTAAAATATTTTTTTTTTTAAAAGGGCAGAAATAAAATTCAAGGTAAAGATAATCAGTTTTTCAAATAGAAACATATTTAGGCTTGTTAAGTCTCGATTTTCGATATCGATAATTGATCCATTTTTCTGATATCAATATCAAATCAAAAAATTTATCTCTAATATCAATAATGAATCGAAATAAAAAAACGATTATCAATATTGAAATTTTTTTAATGTATCAAAATTTTGTAAACTTTTTAAACTGATAACTTCACATATCCATTGTAAAATTTATTAAAAGCTAATTCTTTTACATAATAAGTTAGAATATATTTATTTTATGCCATTAAAATACTATCTTTAATGCTTTTTTCAGGCATTAATTTCGATTAATCAAGATTCGATATCAAAAGAATATTTTTTTGTATCACATTTCATACTTGATAATCGAATTCATCAAATAAAATATCCAATCGATAACATTTTATTATCGATTATCTGAGTTAAAAAAAGTGCCAAACCTGATAATTGATATCAGAATAACAAGCCTAAACATATTGAAATATCTTTTCATTTTATAATCAAATTTATTGAAATGATGGATGGTTGCCTCAAATCATTTGGGCTAAAATACATATTTTTATAACAACATAAACAAATTTTAATGGTCTAATTGACCTATTTTTATATCAATTATTCCTCGAAATTGTTTTAATCAAGGCAACTTCAATAAAAATATAACAAATGATATATATTAAGATGTTTTCCATATATATTCTTATAATACTATTAATTTTGAAACATCTTTATATTTACGTCTGGAGACTCGTTATGAAAATCACAACTTTTTGAAAGACCATTCTACCCGATTTCTCTTAAAATCTGGAATCATCAATAACTGCCTATAGTGAGTATATATTATTAATTTCGAAGCCTATCGACATATCTCGAGAGTTTCCAATGTTCTCACAAATGCATGAAAATCATAGGAAAATATACATAAAATTTGAATTTTATAAAATTTTATAGCATTATATATAAATTTTAAATATGCCAATAAAAAATATACATCTGAAATGGATTTCATTTAAGACATTTAATATCAAAACCGTTTTAACGGTTAGATAATGCGACATTTTTTTCAAATATAAATTCACATTTTCGCCTTACTCTAATATCTTATTACTTTGGTTTGGCGTGGAATAGATGCTTCCTTAATATCTAAAGATGATGAAGTTGTTATTTGTGTAAGAGATGAACATCGTTTAAAAACATCCCTTTCAATTGCAGTCACAAAGGAAGGAATTGTTATTTGTGTAAGAGATGAACATCCTTCAAAAGCTTCTTCTCCAATGCGAATCACAGAGGAAGGAATTGTTATTTGCTTAAGAGATGAACATCCTTTAAAAGCAGCATGTCCAATTTTAGTCACAAAAGGTGGAATAGTTATTCGTTTCAGTGATGAATATCCTTCGTAAAAATGATCATTAATTTCACTAATTTGTTATTGAATTGTAACTTGTAGTAATGAATGACATCCTTTTAACAATTCTTTTCCAAATGAACAGCCTCTGAATGAATATGATCCAATATCTATCACAGAAGGTGGAATTATTATTTCTTCCAAAGTTGAACAATCGCCAAAAGCTCTATAATTAATATACTGGATAGATGAACTGATTCTGCAGAACTTCAAATTCTTTGAATTACAGAGAGTAGACAATTGCGAGAATGAAGAAACAACGATAACAACCTCGAGTTGTTTCAATTTCCTTTTTTTCAGTTTTGAAACGAAATCGTGAATTATTTCGAACTGCTCTGAAGGATAATCGAGCTCGAAATAAATATTTTGGAATTGCATCAAGCAACTATAGAAAACAGATGATTTAAGAGAATTATTAAAGAAGAGCATCTCTGTCTTTTGTGGCCGAATTGTTACATTAGTGTAAACAAATTTACTTTTTGGATTATTAGAAATCCTTGTTGCTTTCATAGTTTTAGAAATCAATAAATATTGTTTTTCAACTGGCAATTCTAGGAATTTTTTAAAAGAACACATTTTTTTATAAATAGCTAGAAATTGCTTACTCTTTTCATATCCTTTATTTTTTGACAATTCAAAATACTTGAATGCTTCTTTAATGCTACTCTTCGAATCATTAATAAAAATCAATTTGGCATATTTATACATGCATGAAAGATCTCCAAAATCAGCACCTTGCTTGAAAAAACTTTGTTATATTTCTTTTCTTTCATGCTGATCATGCCTGACAAAATTATATAGATGTGCTCATTTGGTTTTATCTCTTGCAAGTACTCTTTGGCTTTGCCAATGTCTCGTGGAACAATTTTGCCTTTGATCAACATGAAACAGTAATAAATGATCGAGTTTTATTTGCAACAGATTGATTCATGTATTGGAGACCATATCTGATGCTTTCAGGAAATTCATTCTCCCCTTCAATCAAATACTTACCAACAAGATATTGCTTCCCTGGATCATTTTGAGCTTCTTCCACCAGAATTTTACACTGTACATTAAGTTTTTTAAAATCATTAATAGGATAAATTAAATTATATTTTTCTTCAACTTTCATGGGAGTCTCTTTTTCAACTTTTGAAGTGCTTTCTTCTTCAACTTTCATAGGAGTTTCTTCTTCAGCTTTTGAAGTGCTTTCTTCTTCAACTTTTGAAGTGCTTTCTTCTTCAACTTTTGAAGTGCTTTCTTCTTCAACTTTTGAAGTGCTTTCTTCTTCAACTTTTGAAGTGTTTTCTTCTTCAACTTTCATAGGATTCTCTTCTTCAACTTTCATAGGATTCTCTTCTTCAACTTTCATAGGATTCTCTTCTTCAACTTTCATAGGATTCTCTTCTTCAACTTTTGAAGTGTTTTCTTCTTCAACTTTCATAGGAGTTTCTTCTTCAACTTTCATAGGAGTTTCTTCTTCAACTTTCATAGGATTCTCTTCTTCAACTTTCATAGGATTCTCTTCTTCAACTTTTGAAGTGTTTTCTTCTTCAACTTTCATAGGATTTTTCTCTTCAACTTTTGAATTATTTTCTTCTTTGATCTTCATTTGCTTAATTTCATCATTTCTTGCATCGTTTTTGATATTGGTTTGCTTTAAATTACTTTCTTCTTGAACACTTCTTGGCTTTTCTTGAGTTTTAATGACATTTGTTTCTTCATTAACAGCCACACTTTCCTTACGAAGTTCTTCAGTAGAGTTATTTGAAGAGCCGGAGTCAATTTCGTTATCATCATCGTTCTTATTCAAAACAACTTTTATGGCTGTTTTACTTCTTCCATGAACTTTTACAAACTCCTCAAAATGTGCCAAACGATTAGAAATATCGAAAGTTGCTTGCGAATTCTCGATAAAATCAACGCAATCCCAGAACTTGGACTCGTCTACCTATTCCGTTATGAATTCTGGATTTTTCAAGTCTTCAACAATAGAAGAAAACAGACCTCTGGACATCAAACGAAGGACGATCTTCAGGTAACTGGCTCCAACATTTTTCAATAAGATCTTTAAAAGCAATTGGAACGTCGTCGTCAATTGTTGGCCTATAACCGCCATTGACAACTTTTTTAATGTTTTGTTGTATTGAAAAACCTTTGAAAGGCAGAATTCCAGCCAGTAATTCGAAAACAATATAACCAAAAGCATAAACATCACCGGCGGTTGAATATTTTTCATCAATAACAATTTCTGGGACCATATATATAGGTGTTCCTTTAAGACCATTTTGCGATTGAATATTCATACTAATTGAATATTCAATTAGAATGAATATCTGCAATTTTTGGATGTAAAAAGTCATCAACTAGGTTGTTTTCTGGTTTTAAATCACGATGGAGAACTTTATGCTCGTTCATGTATGTCATACCTGACGCTATTCCGTATATGTTTATTAATTTTATCGTAGCATCCCATTCCTTGGGTGAAAGACCTTGGCTTTCAAGTTGGATAATGCTCCTTAATGAATCATTCGTTGGCATCGAATCGCCTTCAAAATCAGTTTGACTATAACCAATAAATTTAAGTTTTGCTGGATGATTAAGTAATGATATTAAATTAACTTCACGAAAAAGTAAGAGTGTCTCTTTTGAATCTTTCGTATCTTCGTTTACCATAGATAACGAGACTTTTGCTGCGAAATATTTAATGTTTGTTCGATTTTTGACTCTATAAACTTTGCTGAAATTCCCTTCTCCAATCGAGTATAATAATTCATAGTTTTTGAGATCTAAAAACTTATTTTTTGATAACATTTCTTGTACTATGTTTTCTTTTTTTAAAAATTCTAAACAGACTCACAAACTTTTAAGAATGTTCATTCAAAAAATGACGAACTCTTCAACTTTTTCATAAATCAATTAAATACAACCAATTTTCTTTTTGTGCAAGATATAATTAAATTAAACACATAATATTTTAACCAAAAGAAACATACTCTAACTTGTTTTTTTTTTTTTTTTTTTTGCCATTTAATAAAAAAATTCAAAAAAATATTTAATTGAAATCATTTAATATTAAAAAGATTAATCTATATTAGCTTCTATTCCTTCAATTAGATTACAAAATTCTTTTTCATTAAGCTTTAAGTCAGAATTATCATCATGAATTTGAAGAATTTCTAAGGCTTCCTTAATTGAGCAATTGAGACCTAAAATATGAAGGAAAGCGAATACTTCATCAATATCAAGGTATCCACTGTCATCTGCATCCAGGCAATGAAAAACATTATCTAGGAATTTAGGCTTATCATTTTTATAGAGAAGGAGAATAGCAAGAAAATCTTGAAATTGCTTAAAATTAACTTCCGACTTACTATTTCCAACCAAAATCAAGCAAAGGTTTGCATAACTTTCTGGCATTCCCAAATTACTCAAAAGAACTTTTAGCTCTTCTTCATCTAGTATACCATTATTATCTTGGTCAAGTGCATTGAATAATTTACGCAAGTCTGCCTCGCTTATCTCGCAAGTTTTAACTCTTGACATTATTAACTCGAAAAAATTTTAAACGAATTTATTCTATGAGATCTCTGAAAAAATTTTACAACAAGTTAACAATTTTCTGTTAACAAAAAATATTTTACGAAACCTGTCATTTATTTGTTTTTATAGAATTATTTACGAAAATACATATTGATGACAATATCGTCAGCCAAAACAGTTATCGTGGGCGAAACCCAAGTAGGAAAGACGACACTTGCAATTCGTGCATTTCTTCATAATTATGATCAAACACTCAAACCTAGACCAACACTTGGCTCAGAATATTTTGAAGGAATAATTCAAATTAACGATGAAGGGGATTCAGTTAAATTTGAGGTTTGGGATACGGCTGGGCAGGAAGCTTACAGATCGATTTCTCCTTTATTTTTCCAAGACAGCGCGATTGCGCTGCTAGTATTTGATGTTACACGGCCAGACACAATTAAATCGCTAGATTACTATGCGGACATCTTACATGAAAGAGAACCAGGGTGCTTCATTGCCGTTGTTGGCAACAAAATCGATCTTCATTCAGAAAGAAAAATTTCTCGGGATGAAGGAGAAATGTACACGCGCAGGATTGGATCGAGCTTCTATATAGAGACATCTGCACTGACAGGTGAAGGTGTTCAGGAATTATTTTTTTCGCTTGCTCAACAGAATCTTACTTTTTCAAAGCATGAAACTATTCATGTTGGCAACAAAACAGAAACAAATGAGAAAGGCAGCAAATGCTGCTGACTAAAATAATAATAATAAACATTGTTAAATTTCATTACAGTATTTTTTTTATTATTACAAAGTGTGAAATCAAATGAATTTTGAACATCAAAGTAGCATAGACATGAACATAACAATGCAGGAATGATTTAAATGGAACTTTCATCAGCTTCAAGCATGCCATGTGACATTTACTTCAATTTTTTTTTTTTTCATAAAGAAATATATAGAAATCACCTGTGCTTGAAGGATGCGAAAATAAAAGGTTCTAACAAAATCTGTCCTGCTGCGTTCTTTGGACTGAGAACACTTGATTCATATGATCTACAGTCTTCAACATACAAATCAATCAAAAAGTTAAACTGTCAACAAGCACGAGTGTCTTTATCATTAAACTGGAGTGCAATTTATCAGTGATGACTGGAAAATTTAGGAATTCATTAGAATAGATCAAATGAAGATTTGAATTTGAATTTTTTTGGTTATCTTCAAATATGACTGCCAATAATTATTTGTTTCTGCCTTTTTGTTGAACAGCAACAGAATCAACTGAATCTCCATTTGCACTTTCAATTACTACTTTCGAAACATCATAATAATCAAAGTTTTTTGATATTGACCTTTGAATATGAATCAAATCACCACTAAAATGAAGTGAAAATTGCTAAATTATAACTGGATTATCATTTTCTTGATTTTTAACTTTAATTTTTCCACCAAAAGAAAACAGTTTTGAATTTTTAATTGAAACTTCAATGTTTTGGTTTTCAAAAAAAAATTGTTTTATTTGCATTTTTTTAGTTATAAATTGATTAGCGTCATCTAAATTAATTTCAGTTGAATTTGCATAATATCATCAACATATATTGCTTTTTGATTATACTTATAGTCAGTCAATTTCAATTAGATAATTTTTTTAAAAAATCATAATTGAATCGACTTTAAAGGAAAAATAAGCCACTTTAAATGTTATTTTCATACATAAATATTCATAGGATACCAATTAAAATCCCTTTTAAGACATAATTATATGAATGATATATACTGATCTTGGAATTGAAAATTAAAATTTGTATAAAACTGATAGATAAGTGGCTTTTAATCGAAAGGCTTCGGTGATGCCATAAAATCGGAAGAACTTAACCTTTTATGATGATATTGTCTCCTATAAAATAAACTTCTCAAAAAAGATGTTCTGAATTTAAGTGTTCAAATGTCTCAGTCTCTTTTTTATGCATATAATAGGGAAATTTTAGAGTATGCTTAAAAAATAGAATACGTTGACATCATCTCTCTTCATTTATCAATTTTTATTGATTAAATAATTATTTGTTTTTTTGTAGAAAGATCTGAGCTTCACTCTACTTATTACTAACCCTAGTAAAAATCTTTTAGTGATATTTTTGATGAGGCTTACTATCTCGTTTTCTAAAGAGAATTAAGAAATGTATTCGAATTTATATTAAAAAATACATCAATAATACATATATATACTATATAAAATGATATGAAATGATTTTATAATTTATAAAATACATTAATCGAAAAAAATGTGTAATATGATTTTTTATTTTTTTTTGAAAGCTAACATGACATTTCATTTTTATATGTTATAAATGCTTTAAATATATTGTTAACAATTTTTTTATTGATATCTTCAATTCACACAATTCGCAAATAGATACTATTGATTCATCTTTACAAAATTAATTTTTTGAGTTTGCAATATCATCTAAAAACTTATTCTTAGTTAAATTTACCTTAATATGTATTTATTTATGCATTAAAGATCATATAAAGCACATAAAATATTATCTTTGAAACTACGTTTAAGTTGGACTTTTTGAATATTTAAAATTTTATATATTCAATATTTGATATAGATTTATATTTTATTCTCTGAAAAATAAAATAATTTATTTACAAATTTTGATATATTTTTAATTAAGGAGACAAATATAAACAGAAATCAATCTACATAAAGAAATTTCATTGTTACAATTTATACCAATATTACCAATATCTTAACAAAAAAAGATGTAAAATAATTAATAATGAAAATAAATTTAATATTATTATTATTATTTAAAATATATCATTATATTCAATAAATATTTGATTATTTTAGGAAAATAAAAATAACAAGATGTTTTTCAGAGATATTATTTTTTTTTATATTAGTAACTTTTTGAATATACAGAAATTATATTTTCAATGTAATAAAATAATCAATACAAATATTAAATTGATTATTTTCTCAATTATTAAAATATGATTATATATTTATTAAAAAGCAATTATTATAAATGTATCCATTTATTATTAAATAAATATTATATAATAAATAAAAAAAACATATAATTCATGAAACTCTTTTGTAACTCGAAATAACTTAGTCCTGGTACATCTAAAGAACATTTGTGCTCTATTTCAATTTCTTCAAATGAAATTATTATTCAGAAAATATAAACACAAATTCAATTGCTTGAAATTTTTTATTTAAAAATATGTTTATCAATTTCTTAACAAATATTCGATGTTATATAAAATATATATTTTAATACAGTGTTACAAATATAAATAATATTTATTTTTAGAGTAAATACTACATTACCAACCTAAATAAAAAAATAATTACGAAAATAATAAAAATAACGTTTTTTCAGAGTGCACTTTTTTAGAATAATTTTGGATAAATTTTTGTCAAAAAATAATTTTTTCGAGTCAAATGCATTGCTCTAAAATTATAGATGTTAGAATTTACTTAATATTATTTTCAGGCAATGATCGAATATGAAATGATGAATTGAAAATAATATTAGATAATTGAAATACTATACAATCTTTTTTGAAAAAATAATTTTTAAATATATTTGTTATTATAAGAAGTTTTATATATTTAAAGAGAATTTATGATTGAGATATAAAAATAGATTTCCAAAATATCAAATCAAATTTATCCTATAAGTTATGAAAGGGTAATTTAAACAGATTTATTTTTTTAAATTTTTTATTATTAGGAAATCATTATATCGATTTTTCATGCTTTTTTACATTTAGATTAATAATATTAATATGAATTTATTATACATAAACAATACGATATTTTCAAAAAAAAGTAACTTCACTTTTTATTAAATGAAACGACACGGTGGCGGAAAAGGAGGACCTCCAGGACGTGGCGGACCTCCAGGACATGGCGGACCTCCAGGACGTGGCGGACCTCCAGGACATGGTGGACCTCAAGAACGTGGCGGGCCTCAAGGACGCGGTGGACCTCCAGGACACTTTGGAAAACAAGGACGTGGCGGACCACGAGGTTTCGGTGGATTTGGTCATCGTTTTGGCTCCAAAGCTCCACCACGCGGACGTGGTGGTCGCGGCTTCCAAAGAAAGCATGGAGGATTTGGAAAGCATTTTCATCCAAAAATTGATAAAACAAAGATTTTCGATCCAAAGAAATTCTCAAAGAATTACAATCCATGGAATCCATCAATGTGGATTCAAGATTACAAACCAGGGCAAGCTCCACAAGCTCCACCACCTGAATTAACTCAAGCACCACCTCCACAAGAACAACAAGTCCAACAACAAATTGTTCAAGAAATTCCAGAGGAAACTCAAGAAAAATTAGAACAAGAAGAATTAACTCAACAAGAAGAAGAACAAGAAACTCAAGAAGACCAGAAGCTTCAAGAAGAAGCCGATGAGCTTTTCCAATTTGCTTCACTCGAGCAATTCCAAGAACTTCGTCATCATACAACTGAAGATTCCGCAATTGCACAATTGAAAGAACTTGCTACAGATGTCACAGCAACAGATCCAGCTCAAATCAAGCCATCTGCAGCAAGCTGCTACATTTGTTGCAATTCATACACCAAGCCAAGCTATCAGCTTGGCGTTGGCCCAATCAACGATGCAATCACAGTTGCAGCAAATCACAGAGTCCAAGGATTTACGGTTTATTTCGTTTTTAACGCTACACCTAAAGTCTTCTTAGCTCATCTTAAGAACTTCCTCCAAAACACTACAAGATATCTTACCGTATATTACACTGGTCACGGATCACAAGTTGCAGATAAAGACGGAAATGAAGATGATGGTAAAGATGAAGTTATGGTTTTCGATTCTGGCTATATTGTAGACGATGAACTTTGCAAATACATTAAGAATTATTCAACTGGAACAACTCATACAATTCTCATGTCAGATTGCTGCCACAGTGGAACTATTTGGGATATTCCAGACGATATCACAGAAGCACAAAAACTCCCAGCAAATATCATTTCTCTTTCAGCAGCTGCTGATAGCCAAACAGCCAAGCAAGCAACAATCCAATCTGATAGCCAAGGCGTTTTCACTTATAACTTCTGGACATTAGTAAGAAGCAATCCAACTATCACTGCTGATCAAGCTGAAGAAATTCTTAACAAGTCATTGAGCAAATTCAGTCAAGAACTTGTCTGCACACCTACCAGACAAGCTATGCTTGAAACACCTCTCTTCCCACTATTAAAGAACATTAAGTAAACATTACTAGAATTGAATTTATTTAATATTTTTATAATAAAGTATAAACAATAGACATATATATAGTATAATTTTACAAAATATATTTGTATTTATCAAAATTCAGAAACATATTTTTTACATATTTTCAATTTGAAAGAAAGAATATTGATTTTTATTAATATGTAAAAAATATAGTTTCTGAATTTCATTTGCTACTTAAGTTGACAGTTTAATTCTTTGTCTTTATTATTATTTTTTGAGTTAAATTTGAATAAATTCTTTTGATCGTGATATTCCACTAATATTATAACCTTGTCTTGCATAAAATTTTGTTCTTTCTTCATGATACTTACTTGAAGCATCAGGTTGGGTAAGTTCAACCATTTTGTAACCATTTTCTTTTGCATATTTTTCAACGTGGTTAAGAAGAGCAGCTCCAACACCTTTCCCTCGTGCTTTATCATCGACATACATTTCTTGTACATATAAATAAGGACCTCCAATTGCTAACAAAATTTGAGTATTTGAAATAGCGGCTCCTAATTTAACAATCTCGTTATTTTCTTTTTTTTCTGCAATAAATATTGGATAATGAACAGGATCTTGCATTATCTTATGACATGATTCATCAATTCCTTCAATAATTGGTAGTTCTTTTGTACCATCAATTACTTGAATCATCTTTTTTACACACTTTATAATAAAATCTGAATCACTCGGGACGGCCTTTCTCACAGTTAAGCCCCTTTTCCAAATCTTTGATAGCATGAAATAGCAAGATATACTGTTTATAAAGCATTTCAATTCTATCGTATTTCTCAATTTTTGAATGATAACATTATATTCAAATATCTTATTAATTCTTCAGTAAAATTTAAATTTACATAATATAATTGATATAAAATGCCAATTATTATTAAGATAATTAAGTCATAATTTTATACTTAATTTTTGGTTTCAATTTTTTTTTAAATTACTCAAAAAAATACATCATAGAGCATTAAGAATTATTATATCCAACATAATACACTCAAAAGTAAAAGCAAAACATTTTCTTTTCTGTTGATTGTTATTTCATTATTTCAACATCAGATATTAATCTGAAAGATTCTTTTTTTAAAAATACTTTTCATACTAATTTTTTTGGTCATTTTACTTTGCTTTTAAAATAATTAGGTAAAGTCAACTGGGAAAAACTATGTTGTTAAAATATACAAACTTTTTAAATACTTTATATTCAAAGTTGGATTCAAAAGGCCTGTGACAAACTTTTTCAATACATAAAGGTCAAATAAGTCCCAACTTGGGACTCCCAAGTTGAATGCTAGATTTTCAGAGAAACATTGAAAAAAATTGAGTGTTGTCCCAAGAATCAAATGAAAATTGAAAAGAAAAAATATATAGGCAGTTATTGAAAATCCTTTTTCAAATGCTTTTTTTTTAATGCTTGAGAATAACATTTTCTTTTTCAAAATCAAATATCAAATGCATCAATAAATATATTAAAAAAAATTCGAATCAACTTTTTCAATATCAAATGGCAAATGCCTTAAGTTAACTTGAATATAACTATAGTAAGATTACAGAAATGCTTCTTTACGGCCTTAATATTTAAATTGGCGCCAAAAGTTATTGAAAATACTAACCGTTCTATTCAAAAACAAAACCGTTGTTAATTGAAAAAGCTCATAAGTTTCTTTTGAAAACATTTGTTCTCAAAAAGTGGATGAAGAATATTTCTTTTCAAAAAATGGACACCTTGATGGTTAGGTAACTAGCGAGCCTTGCCAGAAAATATTACTCTTTTTTTTTTTTTTTTAATATTTTGGATAACCGCTTTATTTTGAATTACTATTTGTCTATATCCAATTATTAAAACCCCCAATAAATTCTTTATTTCAGCATATATGCAAAAAACCCAAAAAAAAATAATGTAAACTATAGAATGGTTTTTTTATATATCCATTCAATGGTTTATTTTGGATTTACTCAGAAAAAAATCTATTCTATAGTTTACTTTAAGAACTTTTTGAAAATAAAAATCCATCTAATATATGAAAAATCAAAGCTGGATTTTTTTTCCATCCAGGATAACGGTTATCCTACGATAAAATCTAAAATGGACACCATTAACCAAGCAAATTTTAAGCATTTATGAATCATAAATTATGATGACGATGAATAATTATTTGAATTTTTTTTTTTTACAAAAATATAAACCATTCAATTTATTTTTTATTCTTCAGAAAATATAAAAAATTGAAAAAAAAAAAAAAAAAAAAAAGAAAAGTTTCTTTTGAAACAAAATGAGTGTGAACCCAAAAGCGACCAAAAATGCAGAAAAAGAAGAGAAAATTCGTAAATATTTTAATGCATGGATCAATAAAAATACAGAAGTTCTTCCACAACTTTTTTCACCAGAAATCGTCTATAGCGAATGTTATGGGCCAGAATATAAAGGACTTGATCAAATTATGCGCTGGTTCCGTGATTGGAACGAGAGCGGATGCGTCCTCGAGTGGCGAATTAAAAGTTTTATCCATGACGGAAACCGTTTAGCAGTTGAATGGTTTTTCAAGTGCACTTTTAAAGGAGAAACTGGCGGCTTTGACGGCGTTTCACTTGTAACTTTTAATGAAGAAGGCTTTATAACCTTAGTAAAAGAGTTCCAGTCGAAAGCAGAACATGTTTTCCCGTATAAGGAGGGAGATCATACTGATCTCCTTAGAGGAAGCAATTTTTGAATAGTTCTTTTATTTTAATCCTCATTTTTAGCAAATAAAAGGAATATTTCAGTTAAATAAACATTTATTCTAATAGAAAAAAATAAGAAGAAAATGAAGAATAATATTTACTGAGACTATTCATGTTAAAAAAAATGCATCTTTTTATGTTACAAAATTTTTACCGATCCTTCCTTTTGATGTAAGTCTCGGTAAAAATTATGTAAAAATATAAAAAGATGCATCAATTTTTCTATTTACATAAATATTCTCAAAATATTATTCTCCATTTTTCTCCTATTTTTTCTTTCAATTAGTTCTCTCAAAAAGCTGAGGCACAATCTCTCTTGAAAAATATATATTTTTAAACAATCAATTCAAAAAGTTCACTTATCAAAACAAAATAGATCTATGTAAGTAATTGATATTTTGATTTTAGATGATCATTGGTATTATACCAATACTTACATAATAATATAAACACGAAAAAAAATAAAAGTAAATTATTTATCCTCTGAATTAAATAATTAATTGTTCATGATGCTTTAGCTAAATGATGACGGGAGAACTTTTTTTTCCATGACAAGTAAAGAACAGACTTTTGTTCATACTTTTCATTTTTCTATAGGGAGAAGTAGTGATCTATATGCAATTCAACTTGTAGACGAAACTTTCAAAAAGAGTTCATCATTGAGGCAGGTAATAACATTGATTTTCCATATAAAACAACAATTACAAAAAAGTTCTTTTAAAAACTAAATAAATATTAGTGATTGATGATTGACAGTAAATTTGAAGATTAACAATCCCTCTTTGAATATTGCTGAAAAATTCCTATCAGAATCAGATAGATATCTGAAATATGCTTTTTTTCGGTTTTGCGATTCAAAATATAACAAGTCACTTTTTGAATAGTCATTCAAAAAGTGCCAATTTATAAATGATTATATTTATCTTGAACAATTATTATTTAAAATAAATTTTTCCCCTAATAATATAAAGAAAATATAATATAATATATTTTTTTAACATAAATATTTTTTAAAAGCTAACAGTTTCGTTTTTGAAAAAACTGAAGACTGAGTTGATAAAAATATGTTAATGCTAATGATATTTTAGAAAAACACATTTGAGTTCAGTTTCAATAATTGGAATAAATTCTTCAAATATATATTCAAAATTGAATAAATATAAGTGCCACTGGCCCAATGGATAAGGCGTGTGCCTACGGAGCATGAGATTCTAGGTTCGAGTCCTGGGTGGCACGTTTTTTTTAGTACTTGTAAGATTTTTTTGTTTCATCTTACACCAGACATTGAAATACAACCATAAACAAACAAATTAATTATTCATATATATCAAATTCAAATTAAACAAAAATATCTTTTATTCAAAATAATAATATCAAAAATAAAAATCCATTTTAACCAGTAAAACAATTTCTGTTTAAAGACACTCCCAATAATTTTCATTAACCTAAATGTATGCAAAATTGTCTCTAAAAAAGAACTCTCCAAAACCATTTTCATAATCAGTTTTCCCATTATCTAGCTTTGTTGCTCAAATAAATAATTTTCCCATTTGACATATTCTTGATCTATTTATGGATTACACCAATCAACATCAACAGCTTTACAAAAGCCTAAATTTAAGTATTAGTTATCCATATCATTGTTCTTTTTTTATTTTCTAATTTATAATTTCCTTTTGTTTTTAAATCTTCATCATGATGACAAAAACATCTAAATTCTAAAAGATATGCTAGAAATTAAAGTCGAAATTTGGAAAAATTTAAAATTTTTATTTCTTTTCAAATTGCAAAATATTTTTTGAAAGAATTTGAATAAAATAATGAAAAAAAAATTTTATCTCACCTTTTGATAACATACTTAAAAAATGAAAATAATAAAATATTTTGAAATTTTATTAATTTTTCATGAAATAAATAATAAAATAAAACTATAAAGTAAAATTAAATATATTAACTTCATTTTATTTTTTATTATTTTATGGTTTAAATCGCAAAATTAAGAAATAAAAATTCGGGTGAATTCAATTTTATTTATCGGTGAAATTTTTTTCTATTAAATAATAACTTCATTTTTTTTTTTTTTTTAATGAATTATCCTAAAAAAGCAAATTTGTATGATCCATTAAGCTCAACACCAAGTGCTCAATCAACATCATATACCAATTACAATAATTATAACGCAAGCAACAATTATTCGCAAAACAATCAAAATTATAATAATCAAGCAAACCAGAATAATCAAAATAACTACGATCCCCTTATCGATAATTATCAAGAAGGAACAAATAATAAATCCAATAATTCCGATCCATATAATTTTGACTATTTTGATCCTCTTAGTACAAATAACAACAATAATCAATCTAACCAAAATCAAGCAAGTTCATCTAATTATATACAGACAAGTTCCAATAACAATTATAATCAATCAAGCACAAATAACTACAACCAGTCTAATCAAAATTATTATGACTCTTCTAATTCAACCTTTAAAAATCAATATGGCCAAACCCAGCCAAATAATTGTTATCAATCAAGTCAAAATTGCTTTAACGGATCAAATTCTAATATGATGAATAATCAGTCAAGCCAAAACTATTTCAATCAATCAAATTCTAACATGAATAATCAATCAAGCCAGAATTACTTTAATCAATCAAATTCTAATATGTATAATCAGTCAAGTTCTAATATGTATAACCAATCAAGTCAGAACTACTTCAATCAATCAAATCCTAGCATAATAAATCAGTCCAATCAGAATTATTATAATGAATCTAATTCTAGTTTGTACAACCAGTCAAGCCAGAATTATAATAATCAATCAAATTCTAACATGAATACCCAAAGCCAAAATGACTTTAACCAGTCTAATTCTAAATTAAACAATCAAAACCAGAATAGCTTTAGTCAAGCAGCTTCTAATAATAATTCGCAAACATATCAGAATAATTCAAATACTTATTTACAAGTAAATTCTAAAAACAGGAAACAATCAAACACCGTATTTAATAGTCATACAAATCAAAATAGCTTTATTCAAACAAACTCTAATACTAATTACGAACAACCTGATACAAATTTGATGTCAGAAGATGAAGAAAAGACTCAGAGAAATGAACAGAATGAATCTGAATACAATAATACAAATAATGATTCGGAAAAGAATCCTAAACCAATTCCTATTGGAAAAGATGATGATAATGATAATACAAATAATGAAAATAGTAAAAGCAGTTCTCGCTTCGATTCAAAATCCAAGTTTCACTTGAAATCTAAGAACAATAAAGAAAGTAAAAGAAAATTCAAGGATAAATCAAATGACGCTCTTTCGAAAACAGAAGAAGGTATGAACAATGTTCTTAGTGCTACAGATGAAAAAATCGGAAAACCAATTGTTGGATTTTCAGAAAAAGTGGGTGCAAGCTTTAAGAAATGGTTTAAGCTTTAAAAAATTTTATTTTATTTTTTTTTTGCGTTAGTTTGTTGATCATAGAGTTTTTAAATAAATAATTGTTAATTGTATTAATCTCTTAATAAATTATTTTACAGTTGTTCTACTTTTGCAACTGCATATACATTAAATATAATTATATTTGAATAAATTCTTTAGAAAATATTTGAATAATCTCTATCAATTTATTTCGGAGCACTATTCCTACTTCTTTTTTTTTCTGAGAATTTTATTTTAATGTTGAATTCCTTATCAAAATATTGAGATAAAAAAGTTAAGTGATGGCCACTTTATCTTGACGATGTCCACTTTTTCTTTATACTCTAATAAATAATTTATTTAATTATTATAATATATAATTCATGTATTTTATATCCAATATTATAAAATGTAATGGTTGAAATAAAGACTTTAATTAAAATTCAATAAATAATAAATAAATATATATATATATAGATAAATTCGTTATAGAAATTAATAGAGTTTTTCAGAATTTTCGGTTAGTTTTCAAATTTGAATGCTTCATTCAATTTCCTTTCAATTTTTTGATGCAAACATGCAAGGTAGTCGTTTCTCGTGCACTAAAAGATTTCAAAGTTTCTTATTTCCAAAAAATATTCTTATGGTCGCATATCATATGAATTTAGGATTCTTTATTCTTCAATTTTTTTTTTGGGAGAAAATTAGTTAATATTATTTAAGAAAAATTCCTCCATATTTTTACTTTAGTAATCTGATGATTTGCTTCTAGTGTTGAAAGAAAATGAACAAATAGTGCCTAATTTACTTTTTATTAAGGGTGAGAGTCAAACTGGAAAAAAATAATTTTTATTAGCTGAAAAATATAAAAATAATTAAATATTATATAGAGGCATGTCAACCAAAATTCTACTCGATAAATTTTTTTGAAAATGATAATATAAGATTTAAATGATGTATATTAAAACTTTTCCTCTTGAGCAAACGAAAACTTCTATACAGTTTTTAGTTTTCATTCAAATCATCATTTTTAACTCAATATCTTTAATTCAAAAAGTAGATATATTCAAATTTGATATATTGAAAAATGAATTCTCTTTCATTTTTGATAAGATCATGATTGAATACCATTTCAATTTGAGAGAATTTTTATTGAATAGCTTTTCAATTTGAGAGATGGTTAATTGAATATTCTTTCAATTTGAGAAGAATAAATAAGTTTTATTTATAACTTGGAAATTGAATTATCAAAAATTTATTTTATGATATAAATATTCTTAGATATTAATTATAAATTTATAAAAGTAATTAT
>JAPFFF010000362.1:0-24675 GCA_039105265.1 Tritrichomonas musculus | reverse complement strand
GAACTGCAGTTGAATCATCAGATGCAACGAGAACTACAGTTGAATCATCAGATTCAACGAGAACTGCAGTTGAATCATCAGATGCAACGACAACTGCAGTTGAATCATCAGATGCAACGACAACTGCAGTTGAATCATCAGATTCAACGAGAACTGCAGTTGAATCATCAGATGCAACGAGAACTGCAGTTGAATCATCAGATTCAACGAGAACTGCAGTTGAATCATCAGATGCAACAAGAACTGCAGTTGAATCATCAGATTCAACGAGAACTGCAGTTGAATCATCAGATGCAACGAGAACTGCAGTTGAATCATCAGATGCAACGAGAACTGCAGTTGAATCATCAGATGCAACGAGAACTGCAGTTGAATCATCAGATGCAACGAGAACTGCAGTTTAATAATAAGATTCAACAAGAACTGCAGTTTAATCATAAGATTCAACGAGAACTGCAGTTTAATCATAAGATTCAACGAGAACTGCAGTTTAATAATAAGATTCAACAAGAACTGCAGTTGAATCATCAGATGCAACGAGAACTGCAGTTGAATCATCAGATTCAACGAGAACTGCAGTTGAATCATCAGATGCAACGACAACTGCAGTTGAATCATCAGATGCAACGAGAACTGCAGTTGAATCATCAGATTCAACGAGAACTGCAGTTGAATCATCAGATGCAACGAGAACTGCAGTTGAACCATCAGATTCAACGAGAACTGCAGTTGAATCATCAGATGCAACGAGAACTACAGTTGAATCATCAGATTCAACGAGAACTGCAGTTGAATCATCAGATGCAACGAGAACTACAGTTGAATCATCAGATTCAACGAGAACTGCAGTTGAATCATCAGATGCAACAAGAACTGCAGTTGAATCATCAGATTCAACGAGAACTGCAGTTGAATCATCAGATTCAACGAGAACTGCAGTTGAACCATCAGATTCAACGAGAACTACAGTTGAATCATCAGATTCAACGAGAACTGCAGTTGAATCATCAGATTCAACGAGAACTACAGTTGAATCATCAGATTCAACGAGAACTGCAGTTGAATCATCAGATGCAACGAGAACTACAGTTGAATCATCAGATTCAACGAGAACTGCAGTTGAATCATCAGATGCAACGACAACTGCAGTTGAATCATCAGATGCAACGACAACTGCAGTTGAATCATCAGATTCAACGAGAACTGCAGTTGAATCATCAGATGCAACGAGAACTGCAGTTGAATCATCAGATTCAACGAGAACTGCAGTTTAATAATAAGATGAAACAAGAACTGCAGTTGAATCATCAGATGCAACGAGAACTGCAGTTGAATCATCAGATGCAACGAGAACTGCAGTTGAATCATCAGATGCAACGACAACTGCAGTTGAATCATCAGATGCAACGAGAACTGCAGTTGAATCATCAGATGCAACGAGAACTGCAGTTTAATAATAAGATGAAACAAGAACTGCAGTTGAATCATCAGATGCAACGAGAACTGCAGTTGAATCATCAGATGCAACGAGAACTGCAGTTGAATCATCAGATGCAACGAGAACTGCAGTTGAATCATCAGATTCAACGAGAACTGCAGTTGAATCATCAGATTCAACGAGAACTGCAGTTGAATCATCAGATGCAACGAGAACTGCAGTTGAATCATCAGATGCAACGAGAACTACAGTTGAATCATCAGATTCAACGAGAACTGCAGTTGAATCATCAGATGCAACGACAACTGCAGTTGAATCATCAGATGCAACGACAACTGCAGTTGAATCATCAGATTCAACGAGAACTGCAGTTGAATCATCAGATGCAACGAGAACTGCAGTTAAATAATAAGATGCAACGAGAACTACAGTTGAATCATCAGATGCAACGAGAACTGCAGTTGAATCATCAGATGCAACGAGAACTACAGTTGAACCATCAGATTCAACGAGAACTGCAGTTGAATCATCAGATTCAACGAGAACTGCAGTTGAATCATCAGATGCAACGACAACTGCAGTTGAATCATCAGATGCAACGACAACTGCAGTTGAATCATCAGATGCAACGAGAACTGCAGTTGAATCATCAGATGCAACGAGAACTACAGTTGAATCATCAGATTCAACGAGAACTGCAGTTGAACCATCAGATTCAACGAGAACTGCAGTTGAACCATCAGATTCAACGAGAACTGCAGTTGAATCATCAGATGCAACGAGAACTGCAGTTGAATCATCAGATGCAACGAGAACTGCAGTTAAATAATAAGATGCAACAAGAACTGCAGTTGAATCATCAGATGCAACGAGAACTGCAGTTGAATCATCAGATGCAACGAGAACTACAGTTGAATCATCAGATTCAACGAGAACTGCAGTTGAACCATCAGATTCAACGAGAACTGCAGTTGAACCATCAGATTCAACGAGAACTGCAGTTGAATCATCAGATGCAACGAGAACTGCAGTTGAATCATCAGATGCAACGAGAACTGCAGTTAAATAATAAGATGCAACAAGAACTGCAGTTGAATCATCAGATGCAACGAGAACTGCAGTTGAATCATCAGATGCAACGAGAACTGCAGTTGAATCATCAGATGCAGCGAGAACTGCAGTTGAATCATCAGATTCAACGAGAACTGCAGTTGAATCATCAGATTCAACGAGAACTGCAGTTGAATCATCAGATGCAACGAGAACTGCAGTTGAATCATCAGATGCAACGAGAACTGCAGTTGAATCATCAGATTCAACGAGAACTGCAGTTGAATCATCAGATTCAACGAGAACTGCAGTTGAATCATCAGATTCAACGAGAACTGCAGTTGAATCATCAGATGCAACGAGAACTGCAGTTGAATCATCAGATTCAACGACAACTGCAGTTGAACCATCAGATTCAACGAGAACTGCAGTTGAATCATCAGATGCAACGAGAACTGCAGTTAAATAATAAGATGCAACGAGAACTACAGTTGAATCATCAGATGCAACGAGAACTGCAGTTGAATCATCAGATGCAACGAGAACTACAGTTGAATCATCAGATTCAACGAGAACTGCAGTTGAATCATCAGATGCAACGAGAACTGCAGTTGAATCATCAGATGCAACGACAACTGCAGTTGAATCATCAGATGCAACGACAACTGCAGTTGAATCATCAGATGCAACGACAACTGCAGTTGAATCATCAGATGCAACGAGAACTACAGTTGAATCATCAGATTCAACGAGAACTGCAGTTGAACCATCAGATTCAACGAGAACTGCAGTTGAACCATCAGATTCAACGAGAACTGCAGTTGAATCATCAGATGCAACGAGAACTGCAGTTGAATCATCAGATGCAACGAGAACTGCAGTTAAATAATAAGATGCAACAAGAACTGCAGTTGAATCATCAGATGCAACGAGAACTGCAGTTGAATCATCAGATGCAACGAGAACTACAGTTGAATCATCAGATTCAACGAGAACTGCAGTTGAACCATCAGATTCAACGAGAACTGCAGTTGAACCATCAGATTCAACGAGAACTGCAGTTGAATCATCAGATGCAACGAGAACTGCAGTTGAATCATCAGATGCAACGAGAACTGCAGTTAAATAATAAGATGCAACAAGAACTGCAGTTGAATCATCAGATGCAACGAGAACTGCAGTTGAATCATCAGATGCAACGAGAACTGCAGTTGAATCATCAGATGCAGCGAGAACTGCAGTTGAATCATCAGATTCAACGAGAACTGCAGTTGAATCATCAGATTCAACGAGAACTGCAGTTGAATCATCAGATGCAACGAGAACTGCAGTTGAATCATCAGATGCAACGAGAACTGCAGTTGAATCATCAGATTCAACGAGAACTGCAGTTGAATCATCAGATTCAACGAGAACTGCAGTTGAATCATCAGATTCAACGAGAACTGCAGTTGAATCATCAGATGCAACGAGAACTGCAGTTGAATCATCAGATTCAACGACAACTGCAGTTGAACCATCAGATTCAACGAGAACTGCAGTTGAATCATCAGATGCAACGAGAACTGCAGTTGAATCATCAGATGCAACGAGAACTGCAGTTGAATCATCAGATGCAACGAGAACTACAGTTGAATCATCAGATTCAACGAGAACTGCAGTTGAACCATCAGATTCAACGAGAACTGCAGTTGAACCATCAGATTCAACGAGAACTGCAGTTGAATCATCAGATGCAACGAGAACTGCAGTTGAATCATCAGATGCAACGA
Organism: Tritrichomonas musculus; assembly: GCA_039105265.1. Lineage (NCBI taxonomy): Eukaryota > Parabasalia > Tritrichomonadida > Tritrichomonadidae > Tritrichomonas > Tritrichomonas musculus. The sequence continues at coordinate 20,415 of JAPFFF010000362.1, read as the reverse complement.
GAACTGCAGTTAAATAATAAGATGCAACAAGAACTGCAGTTGAATCATCAGATGCAACGAGAACTGCAGTTGAATCATCAGATGCAACGAGAACTGCAGTTGAATCATCAGATGCAGCGAGAACTGCAGTTGAATCATCAGATTCAACGAGAACTGCAGTTGAATCATCAGATTCAACGAGAACTGCAGTTGAATCATCAGATGCAACGAGAACTGCAGTTGAATCATCAGATGCAACGAGAACTGCAGTTGAATCATCAGATTCAACGAGAACTGCAGTTGAATCATCAGATTCAACGAGAACTGCAGTTGAATCATCAGATTCAACGAGAACTGCAGTTGAATCATCAGATGCAACGAGAACTGCAGTTGAATCATCAGATGCAACGAGAACTGCAGTTGAATCATCAGATGCAACGAGAACTACAGTTGAATCATCAGATTCAACGAGAACTGCAGTTGAACCATCAGATTCAACGAGAACTGCAGTTGAACCATCAGATTCAACGAGAACTGCAGTTGAATCATCAGATGCAACGAGAACTGCAGTTGAATCATCAGATGCAACGAGAACTGCAGTTAAATAATAAGATGCAACAAGAACTGCAGTTGAATCATCAGATGCAACGAGAACTGCAGTTGAATCATCAGATGCAACGAGAACTGCAGTTGAATCATCAGATGCAGCGAGAACTGCAGTTGAATCATCAGATTCAACGAGAACTGCAGTTGAATCATCAGATTCAACGAGAACTGCAGTTGAATCATCAGATGCAACGAGAACTGCAGTTGAATCATCAGATGCAACGAGAACTGCAGTTGAATCATCAGATTCAACGAGAACTGCAGTTGAATCATCAGATTCAACGAGAACTGCAGTTGAATCATCAGATTCAACGAGAACTGCAGTTGAATCATCAGATGCAACGAGAACTGCAGTTGAATCATCAGATGCAACGAGAACTGCAGTTGAATCATCAGATGCAACGAGAACTGCAGTTTAATAATAAGATGCAACGAGAACTGCAGTTGAATCATCAGATGCAACGAGAACTGCAGTTGAATCATCAGATGCAACGAGAACTGCAGTTGAATCATCAGATGCAGCGAGAACTGCAGTTTAATAATAAGATGAAACAAGAACTGCAGTTGAATCATCAGATGCAACGAGAACTGTAGTTGAATCATCAGATGCAACGAGAACTGCAGTTGAATCATCAGATGCAACGAGAACTGCAGTTGAATCATCAGATGCAGCGAGAACTGCAGTTGAATCATCGATTCAACGACAACTGCAGTTGAACCATCAGATGCAACAAGAACTGCAGTTGAATCATCAGATGCAACGAGAACTGCAGTTGAATCATCAGATGCAACGAGAACTGCAGTTGAATCATCAGATGCAGCGAGAACTGCAGTTGAATCATCAGATTCAACGAGAACTGCAGTTGAATCATCAGATTCAACGAGAACTGCAGTTGAATCATCAGATTCAACGAGAACTGCAGTTGAATCATCAGATTCAACGAGAACTGCAGTTGAATCATCAGATTCAACGAGAACTGCAGTTGAATCATCAGATGCAACGAGAACTGCAGTTGAACCATCAGATTCAACGAGAACTGCAGTTGAATCATCAGATGCAACGAGAACTACAGTTGAATCATCAGATTCAACGAGAACTGCAGTTGAATCATCAGATGCAACGAGAACTACAGTTGAATCATCAGATGCAACGAGAACTGCAGTTGAATCATCAGATGCAACGAGAACTGCAGTTGAATCATCAGATGCAACGAGAACTGCAGTTGAACCATCAGATTCAACGAGAACTGCAGTTGAATCATCAGATGCAACGAGAACTACAGTTGAATCATCAGATTCAACGAGAACTGCAGTTGAATCATCAGATGCAACGAGAACTACAGTTGAATCATCAGATTCAACGAGAACTGCAGTTGAATCATCAGATGCAACAAGAACTGCAGTTGAATCATCAGATGCAACGACAACTGCAGTTGAATCATCAGATTCAACGAGAACTGCAGTTGAACCATCAGATTCAACGAGAACTACAGTTGAATCATCAGATTCAACGAGAACTGCAGTTGAATCATCAGATTCAACGAGAACTACAGTTGAATCATCAGATTCAACGAGAACTGCAGTTGAATCATCAGATGCAACGAGAACTACAGTTGAATCATCAGATTCAACGAGAACTGCAGTTGAATCATCAGATGCAACGACAACTGCAGTTGAATCATCAGATGCAACGACAACTGCAGTTGAATCATCAGATGCAACGAGAACTGCAGTTGAATCATCAGATGCAACGAGAACTGCAGTTTAATAATAAGATTCAACGAGAACTGCAGTTGAATCATCAGATGAAACAAGAACTGCAGTTGAATCATCAGATGCAACAAGAACTGCAGTTGAATCATCAGATTCAACGAGAACTGCAGTTGAATCATCAGATTCAACGAGAACTGCAGTTGAACCATCAGATTCAACGAGAACTACAGTTGAATCATCAGATTCAACGAGAACTGCAGTTGAATCATCAGATTCAACGAGAACTACAGTTGAATCATCAGATTCAACGAGAACTGCAGTTGAATCATCAGATGCAACGAGAACTACAGTTGAATCATCAGATTCAACGAGAACTGCAGTTGAATCATCAGATGCAACGACAACTGCAGTTGAATCATCAGATGCAACGACAACTGCAGTTGAATCATCAGATTCAACGAGAACTGCAGTTGAATCATCAGATGCAACGAGAACTGCAGTTGAATCATCAGATTCAACGAGAACTGCAGTTGAATCATCAGATGCAACAAGAACTGCAGTTGAATCATCAGATTCAACGAGAACTGCAGTTGAATCATCAGATGCAACGAGAACTGCAGTTGAATCATCAGATGCAACGAGAACTGCAGTTGAATCATCAGATGCAACGAGAACTGCAGTTGAATCATCAGATGCAACGAGAACTGCAGTTTAATAATAAGATTCAACAAGAACTGCAGTTTAATCATAAGATTCAACGAGAACTGCAGTTTAATCATAAGATTCAACGAGAACTGCAGTTTAATAATAAGATGCAACAAGAACTGCAGTTGAATCATCAGATGCAACGAGAACTGCAGTTGAATCATCAGATTCAACGAGAACTGCAGTTGAATCATCAGATGCAACGAGAACTGCAGTTGAATCATCAGATGCAACGAGAACTGCAGTTGAATCATCAGATTCAACGAGAACTGCAGTTGAATCATCAGATGCAACGAGAACTGCAGTTGAACCATCAGATTCAACGAGAACTGCAGTTGAATCATCAGATGCAACGAGAACTACAGTTGAATCATCATATTCAACGAGAACTGCAGTTGAATCATCAGATGCAACGAGAACTACAGTTGAATCATCAGATTCAACGAGAACTGCAGTTGAATCATCAGATGCAACAAGAACTGCAGTTGAATCATCAGATTCAACGAGAACTGCAGTTGAATCATCAGATTCAACGAGAACTGCAGTTGAACCATCAGATTCAACGAGAACTACAGTTGAATCATCAGATTCAACGAGAACTGCAGTTGAATCATCAGATTCAACGAGAACTACAGTTGAATCATCAGATTCAACGAGAACTGCAGTTGAATCATCAGATGCAACGAGAACTACAGTTGAATCATCAGATTCAACGAGAACTGCAGTTGAATCATCAGATGCAACGACAACTGCAGTTGAATCATCAGATGCAACGACAACTGCAGTTGAATCATCAGATTCAACGAGAACTGCAGTTGAATCATCAGATGCAACGAGAACTGCAGTTGAATCATCAGATTCAACGAGAACTGCAGTTTAATAATAAGATGAAACAAGAACTGCAGTTGAATCATCAGATGCAACGAGAACTGCAGTTGAATCATCAGATGCAACGAGAACTGCAGTTGAATCATCAGATGCAACGACAACTGCAGTTGAATCATCAGATGCAACGAGAACTGCAGTTTAATAATAAGATGAAACAAGAACTGCAGTTGAATCATCAGATGCAACGACAACTGCAGTTGAATCATCAGATGCAACGAGAACTGCAGTTGAATCATCAGATGCAACGAGAACTGCAGTTGAATCATCAGATTCAACGAGAACTGCAGTTGAATCATCAGATTCAACGAGAACTGCAGTTGAATCATCAGATGCAACGAGAACTGCAGTTGAATCATCAGATGCAACGAGAACTACAGTTGAATCATCAGATTCAACGAGAACTGCAGTTGAACCATCAGATTCAACGAGAACTGCAGTTGAACCATCAGATTCAACGAGAACTGCAGTTGAATCATCAGATGCAACGAGAACTGCAGTTGAATCATCAGATGCAACGAGAACTGCAGTTTAATAATAAGATGCAACAAGAACTGCAGTTGAATCATCAGATGCAACGAGAACTGCAGTTGAATCATCAGATGCAACGAGAACTGCAGTTGAATCATCAGATGCAGCGAGAACTGCAGTTGAATCATCAGATTCAACGAGAACTGCAGTTGAATCATCAGATTCAACGAGAACTGCAGTTGAATCATCAGATGCAACGAGAACTGCAGTTGAATCATCAGATGCAACGAGAACTACAGTTGAATCATCAGATTCAACGAGAACTGCAGTTGAATCATCAGATTCAACGAGAACTGCAGTTGAATCATCAGATTCAACGAGAACTGCAGTTGAATCATCAGATGCAACGAGAACTGCAGTTGAATCATCAGATTCAACGACAACTGCAGTTGAACCATCAGATTCAACGAGAACTGCAGTTGAATCATCAGATGCAACGAGAACTGCAGTTGAATCATCAGATGCAACGAGAACTGCAGTTGAATCATCAGATTCAACGAGAACTGCAGTTGAATCATCAGATGCAACGAGAACTGCAGTTGAATCATCAGATTCAACGAGAACTGCAGTTGAACCATCAGATTCAACGAGAACTGCAGTTGAATCATCAGATGCAACGAGAACTGCAGTTGAATCATCAGATGCAACGAGAACTGCAGTTTAATAATAAGATGCAACGAGAACTGCAGTTGAATCATCAGATGCAACGAGAACTGCAGTTGAATCATCAGATGCAACGAGAACTGCAGTTGAATCATCAGATGCAGCGAGAACTGCAGTTTAATAATAAGATGAAACAAGAACTGCAGTTGAATCATCAGATGCAACGAGAACTGTAGTTGAATCATCAGATGCAACGAGAACTGCAGTTGAATCATCAGATGCAACGAGAACTGCAGTTGAATCATCAGATGCAGCGAGAACTGCAGTTTAATAATAAGATGAAACAAGAACTGCAGTTGAATCATCAGATGCAACGAGAACTGCAGTTGAATCATCAGATGCAACGAGAACTGCAGTTGAATCATCAGATGCAGCGAGAACTGCAGTTTAATAATAAGATGAAACAAGAACTGCAGTTGAATCATCAGATTCAACGAGAACTGCAGTTGAATCATCAGATGCAACGAGAACTGCAGTTGAATCATCAGATGCAACGAGAACTGCAGTTGAATCATCAGATGCAACGAGAACTGCAGTTGAATCATCAGATTCAACGAGAACTGCAGTTGAATCATCAGATGCAACGACAACTGCAGTTGAATCATCAGATTCAACGAGAACTGCAGTTGAATCATCAGATTCAACGAGAACTGCAGTTGAATCATCAGATGCAACGAGAACTGCAGTTGAATCATCAGATTCAACGAGAACTGCAGTTTAATAATAAGATTCAACGAGAACTGCAGTTTAATAATAAGATGAAACAAGAACTGCAGTTGAATAATCAGATGCAACGAGAACTGCAGTTGAATCATCAGATGCAACGAGAACTGCAGTTGAATCATCAGATGCAACGAGAACTGCAGTTGAATCATCAGATTCAACGAGAACTGCAGTTGAATCATCAGATGCAACGACAACTGCAGTTGAATCATCAGATTCAACGAGAACTGCAGTTGAATCATCAGATTCAACGAGAACTGCAGTTGAATCATCAGATGCAACGAGAACTGCAGTTGAATCATCAGATTCAACGAGAACTGCAGTTTAATAATAAGATTCAACGAGAACTGCAGTTTAATAATAAGATGAAACAAGAACTGCAGTTGAATAATCAGATGCAACGAGAACTGCAGTTGAATCATCAGATTCAACGACAACTGCAGTTGAATCATCAGATTCAACGAGAACTGCAGTTGAATCATCAGATGCAACGACAACTGCAGTTGAATCATCAGATGCAACGAGAACTGCAGTTGAATCATCAGATTCAACGAGAACTGCAGTTGAACCATCAGATTCAACGAGAACTGCAGTTGAACCATCAGATTCAACGAGAACTGCAGTTGAATCATCAGATGCAACGAGAACTGCAGTTGAATCATCAGATGCAACGAGAACTGCAGTTGAATCATCAGATTCAACGAGAACTGCAGTTGAATCATCAGATGCAACGAGAACTGCAGTTGAATCATCAGATGCAACGAGAACTACAGTTGAATCATCAGATTCAACGAGAACTGCAGTTGAACCATCAGATTCAACGAGAACTGCAGTTTAATAATAAGATGAAACAAGAACTGCAGTTGAATAATCAGATGCAACGAGAACTGCAGTTGAATCATCAGATTCAACGACAACTGCAGTTGAATCATCAGATTCAACGAGAACTGCAGTTGAATCATCAGATGCAACGAGAACTGCAGTTGAATCATCAGATTCAACGAGAACTGCAGTTTAATAATAAGATTCAACGAGAACTGCAGTTTAATAATAAGATGAAACAAGAACTGCAGTTGAATAATCAGATGCAACGAGAACTGCAGTTGAATCATCAGATGCAACGAGAACTGCAGTTGAATCATCAGATGCAACGAGAACTGCAGTTGAATCATCAGATTCAACGAGAACTGCAGTTGAATCATCAGATGCAACGAGAACTGCAGTTGAATCATCAGATTCAACGAGAACTTCAGTTGAATCATCAGATTCAACGAGAACTGCAGTTGAATCATCAGATGCAACGAGAACTGCAGTTGAATCATCAGATGAAACAAGAACTGCAGTTGAATCATCAGATGCAACGAGAACTGCAGTTGAATCATCAGATGCAACGAGAACTGCAGTTGAATCATCAGATGCAACGAGAACTGCAGTTGAATCATCAGATGCAACGACAACTGCAGTTGAATCATCAGATGCAACGAGAACTGCAGTTGAATCATCAGATTCAACGAGAACTGCAGTTGAATCATCAGATGCAACGAGAACTGCAGTTGAATCATCAGATGCAACGAGAACTGCAGTTGAATCATCAGATTCAACGAGAACTGCAGTTGAATCATCAGATTCAACGAGAACTGCAGTTGAATCATCAGATTCAACGAGAACTGCAGTTGAATCATCAGATGCAACGACAACTGCAGTTGAATCATCAGATGCAACGACAACTGCAGTTGAATCATCAGATGCAACGAGAACTGCAGTTGAATCATCAGATTCAACGAGAACTGCAGTTTAATAATAAGATTCAACGAGAACTGCAGTTGAATCATCAGATGAAACAAGAACTGCAGTTGAATCATCAGATGCAACAAGAACTGCAGTTGAATCATCAGATTCAACGAGAACTGCAGTTGAATCATCAGATGCAACGAGAACTGCAGTTGAACCATCAGATTCAACGAGAACTGCAGTTGAATCATCAGATGCAACGAGAACTACAGTTGAATCATCAGATTCAACGAGAACTGCAGTTGAATCATCAGATGCAACGAGAACTACAGTTGAATCATCAGATGCAACGAGAACTGCAGTTGAATCATCAGATGCAACGAGAACTGCAGTTGAATCATCAGATGCAACGAGAACTGCAGTTGAACCATCAGATTCAACGAGAACTGCAGTTGAATCATCAGATGCAACGAGAACTACAGTTGAATCATCAGATTCAACGAGAACTGCAGTTGAATCATCAGATGCAACGAGAACTACAGTTGAATCATCAGATTCAACGAGAACTGCAGTTGAATCATCAGATGCAACAAGAACTGCAGTTGAATCATCAGATGCAACGACAACTGCAGTTGAATCATCAGATTCAACGAGAACTGCAGTTGAACCATCAGATTCAACGAGAACTACAGTTGAATCATCAGATTCAACGAGAACTGCAGTTGAATCATCAGATTCAACGAGAACTACAGTTGAATCATCAGATTCAACGAGAACTGCAGTTGAATCATCAGATGCAACGAGAACTACAGTTGAATCATCAGATTCAACGAGAACTGCAGTTGAATCATCAGATGCAACGACAACTGCAGTTGAATCATCAGATGCAACGACAACTGCAGTTGAATCATCAGATGCAACGAGAACTGCAGTTGAATCATCAGATGCAACGAGAACTGCAGTTTAATAATAAGATTCAACGAGAACTGCAGTTGAATCATCAGATGAAACAAGAACTGCAGTTGAATCATCAGATGCAACAAGAACTGCAGTTGAATCATCAGATTCAACGAGAACTGCAGTTGAATCATCAGATTCAACGAGAACTGCAGTTGAACCATCAGATTCAACGAGAACTACAGTTGAATCATCAGATTCAACGAGAACTGCAGTTGAATCATCAGATTCAACGAGAACTACAGTTGAATCATCAGATTCAACGAGAACTGCAGTTGAATCATCAGATGCAACGAGAACTACAGTTGAATCATCAGATTCAACGAGAACTGCAGTTGAATCATCAGATGCAACGACAACTGCAGTTGAATCATCAGATGCAACGACAACTGCAGTTGAATCATCAGATTCAACGAGAACTGCAGTTGAATCATCAGATGCAACGAGAACTGCAGTTGAATCATCAGATTCAACGAGAACTGCAGTTGAATCATCAGATGCAACAAGAACTGCAGTTGAATCATCAGATTCAACGAGAACTGCAGTTGAATCATCAGATGCAACGAGAACTGCAGTTGAATCATCAGATGCAACGAGAACTGCAGTTGAATCATCAGATGCAACGAGAACTGCAGTTGAATCATCAGATGCAACGAGAACTGCAGTTTAATAATAAGATTCAACAAGAACTGCAGTTTAATCATAAGATTCAACGAGAACTGCAGTTTAATCATAAGATTCAACGAGAACTGCAGTTTAATAATAAGATTCAACAAGAACTGCAGTTGAATCATCAGATGCAACGAGAACTGCAGTTGAATCATCAGATTCAACGAGAACTGCAGTTGAATCATCAGATGCAACGAGAACTGCAGTTGAATCATCAGATGCAACGAGAACTGCAGTTGAATCATCAGATTCAACGAGAACTGCAGTTGAATCATCAGATGCAACGAGAACTGCAGTTGAACCATCAGATTCAACGAGAACTGCAGTTGAATCATCAGATGCAACGAGAACTACAGTTGAATCATCAGATTCAACGAGAACTGCAGTTGAATCATCAGATGCAACGAGAACTACAGTTGAATCATCAGATTCAACGAGAACTGCAGTTGAATCATCAGATGCAACAAGAACTGCAGTTGAATCATCAGATTCAACGAGAACTGCAGTTGAATCATCAGATTCAACGAGAACTGCAGTTGAACCATCAGATTCAACGAGAACTACAGTTGAATCATCAGATTCAACGAGAACTGCAGTTGAATCATCAGATTCAACGAGAACTACAGTTGAATCATCAGATTCAACGAGAACTGCAGTTGAATCATCAGATGCAACGAGAACTACAGTTGAATCATCAGATTCAACGAGAACTGCAGTTGAATCATCAGATGCAACGACAACTGCAGTTGAATCATCAGATGCAACGACAACTGCAGTTGAATCATCAGATTCAACGAGAACTGCAGTTGAATCATCAGATGCAACGAGAACTGCAGTTGAATCATCAGATTCAACGAGAACTGCAGTTTAATAATAAGATGAAACAAGAACTGCAGTTGAATCATCAGATGCAACGAGAACTGCAGTTGAATCATCAGATGCAACGAGAACTGCAGTTGAATCATCAGATGCAACGACAACTGCAGTTGAATCATCAGATGCAACGAGAACTGCAGTTTAATAATAAGATGAAACAAGAACTGCAGTTGAATCATCAGATGCAACGACAACTGCAGTTGAATCATCAGATGCAACGAGAACTGCAGTTGAATCATCAGATGCAACGACAACTGCAGTTGAATCATCAGATTCAACGAGAACTGCAGTTGAATCATCAGATTCAACGAGAACTGCAGTTGAATCATCAGATGCAACGAGAACTGCAGTTGAATCATCAGATGCAACGAGAACTACAGTTGAATCATCAGATTCAACGAGAACTGCAGTTGAACCATCAGATTCAACGAGAACTGCAGTTGAACCATCAGATTCAACGAGAACTGCAGTTGAATCATCAGATGCAACGAGAACTGCAGTTGAATCATCAGATGCAACGAGAACTGCAGTTTAATAATAAGATGCAACAAGAACTGCAGTTGAATCATCAGATGCAACGAGAACTGCAGTTGAATCATCAGATGCAACGAGAACTGCAGTTGAATCATCAGATGCAGCGAGAACTGCAGTTGAATCATCAGATTCAACGAGAACTGCAGTTGAATCATCAGATTCAACGAGAACTGCAGTTGAATCATCAGATGCAACGAGAACTGCAGTTGAATCATCAGATGCAACGAGAACTACAGTTGAATCATCAGATTCAACGAGAACTGCAGTTGAATCATCAGATTCAACGAGAACTGCAGTTGAATCATCAGATTCAACGAGAACTGCAGTTGAATCATCAGATGCAACGAGAACTGCAGTTGAATCATCAGATTCAACGACAACTGCAGTTGAACCATCAGATTCAACGAGAACTGCAGTTGAATCATCAGATGCAACGAGAACTGCAGTTGAATCATCAGATTCAACGAGAACTGCAGTTGAATCATCAGATGCAACGAGAACTGCAGTTGAATCATCAGATGCAACGAGAACTGCAGTTGAATCATCAGATGCAACGAGAACTACAGTTGAATCATCAGATTCAACGAGAACTGCAGTTGAATCATCAGATTCAACGAGAACTGCAGTTGAATCATCAGATTCAACGAGAACTGCAGTTGAATCATCAGATGCAACGAGAACTGCAGTTGAATCATCAGATTCAACGACAACTGCAGTTGAACCATCAGATTCAACGAGAACTGCAGTTGAATCATCAGATGCAACGAGAACTGCAGTTGAATCATCAGATGCAACGAGAACTACAGTTGAATCATCAGATTCAACGAGAACTGCAGTTGAATCATCAGATGCAACGAGAACTGCAGTTGAATCATCAGATTCAACGAGAACTGCAGTTGAACCATCAGATTCAACGAGAACTGCAGTTGAATCATCAGATGCAACGAGAACTGCAGTTGAATCATCAGATGCAACGAGAACTGCAGTTTAATAATAAGATGCAACGAGAACTGCAGTTGAATCATCAGATGCAACGAGAACTGCAGTTGAATCATCAGATGCAACGAGAACTGCAGTTGAATCATCAGATGCAGCGAGAACTGCAGTTTAATAATAAGATGAAACAAGAACTGCAGTTGAATCATCAGATGCAACGAGAACTGCAGTTGAATCATCAGATGCAACGAGAACTGCAGTTGAATCATCAGATGCAACGAGAACTGCAGTTGAATCATCAGATGCAGCGAGAACTGCAGTTTAATAATAAGATGAAACAAGAACTGCAGTTGAATCATCAGATGCAACGAGAACTGCAGTTGAATCATCAGATGCAACGAGAACTGCAGTTGAATCATCAGATGCAGCGAGAACTGCAGTTTAATAATAAGATGAAACAAGAACTGCAGTTGAATCATCAGATTCAACGAGAACTGCAGTTGAATCATCAGATGCAACGAGAACTGCAGTTGAATCATCAGATGCAACGAGAACTGCAGTTGAATCATCAGATGCAACGAGAACTGCAGTTGAATCATCAGATTCAACGAGAACTGCAGTTGAATCATCAGATGCAACGACAACTGCAGTTGAATCATCAGATTCAACGAGAACTGCAGTTGAATCATCAGATTCAACGAGAACTGCAGTTGAATCATCAGATTCAACGAGAACTGCAGTTGAATCATCAGATTCAACGAGAACTGCAGTTTAATAATAAGATTCAACGAGAACTGCAGTTTAATAATAAGATGAAACAAGAACTGCAGTTGAATAATCAGATGCAACGAGAACTGCAGTTGAATCATCAGATTCAACGACAACTGCAGTTGAATCATCAGATTCAACGAGAACTGCAGTTGAATCATCAGATGCAACGAGAACTGCAGTTGAATCATCAGATTCAACGAGAACTGCAGTTTAATAATAAGATTCAACGAGAACTGCAGTTTAATAATAAGATGAAACAAGAACTGCAGTTGAATAATCAGATGCAACGAGAACTGCAGTTGAATCATCAGATGCAACGAGAACTGCAGTTGAATCATCAGATGCAACGAGAACTGCAGTTGAATCATCAGATTCAACGAGAACTGCAGTTGAATCATCAGATGCAACGAGAACTGCAGTTGAATCATCAGATTCAACGAGAACTTCAGTTGAATCATCAGATTCAACGAGAACTGCAGTTGAATCATCAGATGCAACGAGAACTGCAGTTGAATCATCAGATGAAACAAGAACTGCAGTTGAATCATCAGATGCAACGAGAACTGCAGTTGAATCATCAGATGCAACGAGAACTGCAGTTGAATCATCAGATGCAACGAGAACTGCAGTTGAATCATCAGATGCAACGACAACTGCAGTTGAATCATCAGATGCAACGAGAACTGCAGTTGAATCATCAGATTCAACGAGAACTGCAGTTGAATCATCAGATGCAACGAGAACTGCAGTTGAATCATCAGATGCAACGAGAACTGCAGTTGAATCATCAGATTCAACGAGAACTGCAGTTGAATCATCAGATTCAACGAGAACTGCAGTTGAATCATCAGATTCAACGAGAACTGCAGTTGAATCATCAGATGCAACGACAACTGCAGTTGAATCATCAGATGCAACGACAACTGCAGTTGAATCATCAGATGCAACGAGAACTGCAGTTGAATCATCAGATTCAACGAGAACTGCAGTTTAATAATAAGATTCAACGAGAACTGCAGTTGAATCATCAGATGAAACAAGAACTGCAGTTGAATCATCAGATGCAACAAGAACTGCAGTTGAATCATCAGATTCAACGAGAACTGCAGTTGAATCATCAGATTCAACGAGAACTGCAGTTGAACCATCAGATTCAACGAGAACTACAGTTGAATCATCAGATTCAACGAGAACTGCAGTTGAATCATCAGATTCAACGAGAACTACAGTTGAATCATCAGATTCAACGAGAACTGCAGTTGAATCATCAGATGCAACGAGAACTACAGTTGAATCATCAGATTCAACGAGAACTGCAGTTGAATCATCAGATGCAACGACAACTGCAGTTGAATCATCAGATGCAACGACAACTGCAGTTGAATCATCAGATTCAACGAGAACTGCAGTTGAATCATCAGATGCAACGAGAACTGCAGTTGAATCATCAGATTCAACGAGAACTGCAGTTGAATCATCAGATGCAACAAGAACTGCAGTTGAATCATCAGATTCAACGAGAACTGCAGTTGAATCATCAGATGCAACGAGAACTGCAGTTGAATCATCAGATGCAACGAGAACTGCAGTTGAATCATCAGATGCAACGAGAACTGCAGTTGAATCATCAGATGCAACGAGAACTGCAGTTTAATAATAAGATTCAACAAGAACTGCAGTTTAATCATAAGATTCAACGAGAACTGCAGTTTAATCATAAGATTCAACGAGAACTGCAGTTTAATAATAAGATTCAACAAGAACTGCAGTTGAATCATCAGATGCAACGAGAACTGCAGTTGAATCATCAGATTCAACGAGAACTGCAGTTGAATCATCAGATTCAACGAGAACTGCAGTTGAATCATCAGATGCAACGAGAACTGCAGTTGAATCATCAGATGCAACGAGAACTGCAGTTGAATCATCAGATGCAACGAGAACTGCAGTTGAATCATCAGATTCAACGAGAACTGCAGTTGAATCATCAGATGCAACGAGAACTGCAGTTGAACCATCAGATTCAACGAGAACTGCAGTTGAATCATCAGATGCAACGAGAACTACAGTTGAATCATCAGATGCAACGAGAACTGCAGTTGAATCATCAGATGCAACGAGAACTGCAGTTGAATCATCAGATGCAACGAGAACTGCAGTTGAATCATCAGATTCAACGAGAACTGCAGTTGAACCATCAGATTCAACGAGAACTACAGTTGAATCATCAGATTCAACGAGAACTGCAGTTGAATCATCAGATTCAACGAGAACTACAGTTGAATCATCAGATTCAACGAGAACTGCAGTTGAATCATCAGATGCAACGAGAACTACAGTTGAATCATCAGATTCAACGAGAACTGCAGTTGAATCATCAGATGCAACGACAACTGCAGTTGAATCATCAGATGCAACGACAACTGCAGTTGAATCATCAGATTCAACGAGAACTGCAGTTGAATCATCAGATGCAACGAGAACTGCAGTTGAATCATCAGATTCAACGAGAACTGCAGTTTAATAATAAGATGAAACAAGAACTGCAGTTGAATCATCAGATGCAACGAGAACTGCAGTTGAATCATCAGATGCAACGAGAACTGCAGTTGAATCATCAGATGCAACGACAACTGCAGTTGAATCATCAGATGCAACGAGAACTGCAGTTGAATCATCAGATGCAACGAGAACTGCAGTTTAATAATAAGATGAAACAAGAACTGCAGTTGAATCATCAGATGCAACGACAACTGCAGTTGAATCATCAGATGCAACGAGAACTGCAGTTGAATCATCAGATGCAACGAGAACTGCAGTTGAATCATCAGATTCAACGAGAACTGCAGTTGAATCATCAGATTCAACGAGAACTGCAGTTGAATCATCAGATGCAACGAGAACTGCAGTTGAATCATCAGATGCAACGAGAACTACAGTTGAATCATCAGATTCAACGAGAACTGCAGTTGAACCATCAGATTCAACGAGAACTGCAGTTGAACCATCAGATTCAACGAGAACTGCAGTTGAATCATCAGATGCAACGAGAACTGCAGTTGAATCATCAGATGCAACGAGAACTGCAGTTTAATAATAAGATGCAACAAGAACTGCAGTTGAATCATCAGATGCAACGAGAACTGCAGTTGAATCATCAGATGCAACGAGAACTGCAGTTGAATCATCAGATGCAGCGAGAACTGCAGTTGAATCATCAGATTCAACGAGAACTGCAGTTGAATCATCAGATTCAACGAGAACTGCAGTTGAATCATCAGATGCAACGAGAACTGCAGTTGAATCATCAGATGCAACGAGAACTACAGTTGAATCATCAGATTCAACGAGAACTGCAGTTGAATCATCAGATTCAACGAGAACTGCAGTTGAATCATCAGATTCAACGAGAACTGCAGTTGAATCATCAGATGCAACGAGAACTGCAGTTGAATCATCAGATTCAACGACAACTGCAGTTGAACCATCAGATTCAACGAGAACTGCAGTTGAATCATCAGATGCAACGAGAACTGCAGTTGAATCATCAGATGCAACGAGAACTGCAGTTGAATCATCAGATTCAACGAGAACTGCAGTTGAATCATCAGATGCAACGAGAACTGCAGTTGAATCATCAGATTCAACGAGAACTGCAGTTGAACCATCAGATTCAACGAGAACTGCAGTTGAATCATCAGATGCAACGAGAACTGCAGTTGAATCATCAGATGCAACGAGAACTGCAGTTTAATAATAAGATGCAACGAGAACTGCAGTTGAATCATCAGATGCAACGAGAACTGCAGTTGAATCATCAGATGCAACGAGAACTGCAGTTGAATCATCAGATGCAGCGAGAACTGCAGTTTAATAATAAGATGAAACAAGAACTGCAGTTGAATCATCAGATGCAACGAGAACTGTAGTTGAATCATCAGATGCAACGAGAACTGCAGTTGAATCATCAGATGCAACGAGAACTGCAGTTGAATCATCAGATGCAGCGAGAACTGCAGTTGAATCATCAGATTCAACGACAACTGCAGTTGAACCATCAGATGCAACAAGAACTGCAGTTGAATCATCAGATGCAACGAGAACTGCAGTTGAATCATCAGATGCAACGAGAACTGCAGTTGAATCATCAGATGCAACGAGAACTGCAGTTGAATCATCAGATTCAACGAGAACTGCAGTTGAATCATCAGATGCAACGAGAACTGCAGTTGAACCATCAGATTCAACGAGAACTGCAGTTGAATCATCAGATGCAACGAGAACTACAGTTGAATCATCAGATTCAACGAGAACTGCAGTTGAATCATCAGATGCAACGAGAACTACAGTTGAATCATCAGATGCAACGAGAACTGCAGTTGAATCATCAGATGCAACGAGAACTGCAGTTGAATCATCAGATGCAACGAGAACTGCAGTTGAATCATCAGATGCAACGAGAACTGCAGTTGAATCATCAGATTCAACGAGAACTGAAGTTTAATAATAAGATGAAACAAGAACTGCAGTTGAATCATCAGATGCAACGAGAACTGCAGTTGAATCATCAGATTCAACGAGAACTGAAGTTTAATAATAAGATGAAACAAGAACTGCAGTTGAATCATCAGATTCAACGAGAACTGCAGTTGAATCATCAGATGCAACGAGAACTGCAGTTGAATCATCAGATGAAATAAGAACTGCAGTTGAATCATCAGATTCAACGAGAACTGCAGTTGAACCATCAGATTCAACGAGAACTGCAGTTGAATCATCAGATGCAACGACAACTGCAGTTGAATCATCAGATGCAACGAGAACTGCAGTTGAATCATCAGATGCAACGAGAACTGCAGTTGAATCATCAGATTCAACGAGAACTGCAGTTGAATCATCAGATGCAACGACAACTGCAGTTGAATCATCAGATGCAACGAGAACTGCAGTTGAATCATCAGATGCAACGAGAACTGCAGTTGAATCATCAGATTCAACGAGAACTGCAGTTGAACCATCAGATTCAACGAGAACTGCAGTTGAATCATCAGATGCAACGAGAACTACAGTTGAATCATCAGATTCAACGAGAACTGCAGTTGAATCATCAGATGCAACGAGAACTACAGTTGAATCATCAGATTCAACGAGAACTGCAGTTGAATCATCAGATGCAACGAGAACTGCAGTTGAATCATCAGATTCAACGACAACTGCAGTTGAATCATCAGATTCAACGAGAACTGCAGTTGAACCATCAGATTCAACGAGAACTACAGTTGAATCATCAGATTCAACGAGAACTGCAGTTGAATCATCAGATTCAACGAGAACTACAGTTGAATCATCAGATTCAACGAGAACTGCAGTTGAATCATCAGATGCAACGAGAACTACAGTTGAATCATCAGATTCAACGAGAACTGCAGTTGAATCATCAGATGCAACGACAACTGCAGTTGAATCATCAGATGCAACGACAACTGCAGTTGAATCATCAGATGCAACGAGAACTGCAGTTGAATCATCAGATGCAACGAGAACTGCAGTTTAATAATAAGATTCAACGAGAACTGCAGTTGAATCATCAGATGAAACAAGAACTGCAGTTGAATCATCAGATGCAACAAGAACTGCAGTTGAATCATCAGATTCAACGAGAACTGCAGTTGAATCATCAGATTCAACGAGAACTGCAGTTGAACCATCAGATTCAACGAGAACTACAGTTGAATCATCAGATTCAACGAGAACTGCAGTTGAATCATCAGATTCAACGAGAACTACAGTTGAATCATCAGATTCAACGAGAACTGCAGTTGAATCATCAGATGCAACGAGAACTACAGTTGAATCATCAGATTCAACGAGAACTGCAGTTGAATCATCAGATGCAACGACAACTGCAGTTGAATCATCAGATGCAACGACAACTGCAGTTGAATCATCAGATTCAACGAGAACTGCAGTTGAATCATCAGATGCAACGAGAACTGCAGTTGAATCATCAGATTCAACGAGAACTGCAGTTGAATCATCAGATGCAACAAGAACTGCAGTTGAATCATCAGATTCAACGAGAACTGCAGTTGAATCATCAGATGCAACGAGAACTGCAGTTGAATCATCAGATGCAACGAGAACTACAGTTGAATCATCAGATGCAACGAGAACTGCAGTTGAATCATCAGATGCAACGAGAACTGCAGTTTAATAATAAGATTCAACAAGAACTGCAGTTTAATCATAAGATTCAACGAGAACTGCAGTTTAATCATCAGATTCAACGAGAACTGTAGTTTAATAATAAGATTCAACAAGAACTGCAGTTGAATCATCAGATGCAACGAGAACTGCAGTTGAATCATCAGATTCAACGAGAACTGCAGTTGAATCATCAGATGCAACGAGAACTGCAGTTGAATCATCAGATGCAACGAGAACTGCAGTTGAATCATCAGATTCAACGAGAACTGCAGTTGAATCATCAGATGCAACGAGAACTGCAGTTGAACCATCAGATTCAACGAGAACTGCAGTTGAATCATCAGATGCAACGAGAACTACAGTTGAATCATCAGATTCAACGAGAACTGCAGTTGAATCATCAGATGCAACGAGAACTACAGTTGAATCATCAGATTCAACGAGAACTGCAGTTGAATCATCAGATGCAACAAGAACTGCAGTTGAATCATCAGATTCAACGAGAACTGCAGTTGAATCATCAGATTCAACGAGAACTGCAGTTGAACCATCAGATTCAACGAGAACTACAGTTGAATCATCAGATTCAACGAGAACTGCAGTTGAATCATCAGATTCAACGAGAACTACAGTTGAATCATCAGATTCAACGAGAACTGCAGTTGAATCATCAGATGCAACGAGAACTACAGTTGAATCATCAGATTCAACGAGAACTGCAGTTGAATCATCAGATGCAACGACAACTGCAGTTGAATCATCAGATGCAACGACAACTGCAGTTGAATCATCAGATTCAACGAGAACTGCAGTTGAATCATCAGATGCAACGAGAACTGCAGTTGAATCATCAGATTCAACGAGAACTGCAGTTTAATAATAAGATGAAACAAGAACTGCAGTTGAATCATCAGATGCAACGAGAACTGCAGTTGAATCATCAGATGCAACGAGAACTGCAGTTGAATCATCAGATGCAACGACAACTGCAGTTGAATCATCAGATGCAACGAGAACTGCAGTTGAATCATCAGATGCAACGAGAACTGCAGTTTAATAATAAGATGAAACAAGAACTGCAGTTGAATCATCAGATGCAACGACAACTGCAGTTGAATCATCAGATGCAACGAGAACTGCAGTTGAATCATCAGATGCAACGAGAACTGCAGTTGAATCATCAGATTCAACGAGAACTGCAGTTGAATCATCAGATTCAACGAGAACTGCAGTTGAATCATCAGATGCAACGAGAACTGCAGTTGAATCATCAGATGCAACGAGAACTACAGTTGAATCATCAGATTCAACGAGAACTGCAGTTGAACCATCAGATTCAACGAGAACTGCAGTTGAACCATCAGATTCAACGAGAACTGCAGTTGAATCATCAGATGCAACGAGAACTGCAGTTGAATCATCAGATGCAACGAGAACTGCAGTTTAATAATAAGATTCAACAAGAACTGCAGTTTAATCATAAGATTCAACGAGAACTGCAGTTTAATCATCAGATTCAACGAGAACTGCAGTTTAATAATAAGATTCAACAAGAACTGCAGTTGAATCATCAGATGCAACGAGAACTGCAGTTGAATCATCAGATTCAACGAGAACTGCAGTTGAATCATCAGATGCAACGACAACTGCAGTTGAATCATCAGATGCAACGAGAACTGCAGTTGAATCATCAGATTCAACGAGAACTGCAGTTGAATCATCAGATGCAACGAGAACTGCAGTTGAACCATCAGATTCAACGAGAACTGCAGTTGAATCATCAGATGCAACGAGAACTACAGTTGAATCATCAGATTCAACGAGAACTGCAGTTGAATCATCAGATGCAACGAGAACTACAGTTGAATCATCAGATTCAACGAGAACTGCAGTTGAATCATCAGATGCAACAAGAACTGCAGTTGAATC